>JANUFT010000300.1:0-75000 GCA_037127435.1 Epinephelus malabaricus
GACCACATACTATACTATGACTTTTTTCCATGATTTTGGACCACATGCTATACTATGACTTTTTTCCATGATTTTGGACCACATGCTATACTATGACTTTTTTCCATGATTTTGGACCACATGCTATAACTAGGACTTTTTTCCATGATTTTGGACCACATGCTATACTATGACTTTTTTTCATGATTTTGGACCACATGCCATACTATGACTTTTCTTCATAATTTTGGACCACATACTATGCTATGATTTTTTTTCATGATTTTGGACCACATGCCATACTATGACTTTTTTCCATGATTTTGGACCACATGCTATACTATGACTTTTTGTCATGATTTTGGACCACATACTATACTATGACTTTTTTCCATGATTTTGGACCACATGCTATACTATGACTTTTTGTCATGATTTTGGACCACATACTATACTATGACTATTTTTCATGGTTTTGGACCACATGCTATACTATGACTTTTTTCCATGATTTTGGACCACATGCTATACTAGGACTTTTTGTCATGATTTTGGACCACATACTATACTATGACTTTTTTTCATGATTTTGGACCATATATTATACTATGACTTTTTTTCATGATTTTGGACCACATATTATACTATGACTTTTTTCCATGATTTTGGACCACATACTATACTATGACTTTTTTCCATGATTTTGGACCACATACTATACTATGACTTTTTTCCATGATTTTGGACCACATACTATACTATGACTTTTTTCCATGATTTTGGACCACATACTACACTATGACTTTTTTTCCATGATTTTGGACCACATGCTATACTATGACTTTTTTTCATGATTTTAGACCACATGCTATACTATGACTTTTTTCCATGATTTTGGACCACATACTATACTATGACTAGTTTTCATGATTTTGGACGACATGCTTTACTATGACTTTTTTTCATGAGTTTGGACCACATATTATACTATGACTTTTTGTCATGATTTTGGACCACATACTATACTATGACTTTTTGTCATGATTTTGGACCACATACTATACTATGACTTTTTTCCATGATTTTGGACCACATGCTATACTAGGACTTTTTTCCATGATTTTGGACCACATGCTATACTATGACTTTTTTCCATGATTTTGGACCACATGACCACATGCTATACTAGGACTTTTTTCCATGATTTTGGACCACATGCTATACTATGACTTTTTTCCATGATTTTGGACCACATACTATACTATAACTTTTTTTCAATGATTTTGGACCACATGCTATACTATGACTTTTTTTCATGATTTTGGACCACATGCCATACTAAGACTTTTCATCATGATTTTGGACGACATGCTATACTATGACTATTTTTCATGATTTTGGACCACATACTACACTATGACTTTTTTTCCATGATTTTGGACCACATGCTATACTATGACTTTTTTTCATGATTTTAGACCACATGCTATACTATGACTTTTTTCCATGATTTTGGACCACATACTATACTATGACTAGTTTTCATGATTTTGGACGACATGCTATACTATGACTTTTTTTCATGATTTTGGACCACATATTATACTATGACTTTTTGTCATGATTTTGGACCACATACTATACTATGACTTTTTGTCATGATTTTGGACCACATAATATACTATGACTTTTTTCCATGATTTTGGACCACATGCTATACTAGGACTTTTTTCCATGATTTTGGACCACATGCTATACTATGACTTTTTTCCATGATTTTGGACCACATGCTATAACTAGGACTTTTTTCCATGATTTTGGACCACATGCTATACTATGACTTTTTTTCATGATTTTGGACCACATGCCATACTATGACTTTTCTTCATAATTTTGGACCACATACTATGCTATGATTTTTTTTCATGATTTTGGACCACATGCCATACTATGACTTTTTTCCATGATTTTGGACCACATGCCATACTATGACTTTTTTCCATGATTTTGGACCACATGCTATACTGTGACTTTTTTCATGATTTTGGACCACATATTATACTATGACTTTTTTCCATGATTTTGGACCACATACTATACTATGACTTTTTTCCATGATTTTATTTTGGACCACATGCTATACTATGACTTTTTGTCATGATTTTGGACCACATACTATACTATGACTTTTTTCCATGATTTTGGACCACATGCTATACTATGACTTTTTGTCATGATTTTGGACCACTATGACTATTTTTCATGGTTTTACTATACTATGACTTTTTTCCATGATTTTGGACCACATGCTATACTAGGACTTTTTGTCATGATTTTGGACCACATGCTATACTGTGACTTTTTTTCATGATTTTGGACCACATATTATACTATGACTTTTTTCCATGATTTTGGACCACATACTATACTATGACTTTTTTCCATGATTTTAGACCACATGCTATACTATGACTTTTTGTCATGATTTTGGACCACATACTATACTATGACTTTTTTCCATGATTTTGGACCACATGCTATACTATGACTTTTTTTCATGATTTTAGACCACATGCTATACTATGACTTTTTTCCATGATTTTGGACCACATACTATACTATGACTAGTTTTCATGATTTTGGACGACATGCTTTACTATGACTTTTTTTCATGAGTTTGGACCACATATTATACTATGACTTTTTGTCATGATTTTGGACCACATACTATACTATGACTTTTTGTCATGATTTTGGACCACATACTATACTATGACTTTTTTCCATGATTTTGGACCACATGCTATACTAGGACTTTTTTTCCATGATTTTGGACCACATGCTATTACTATGACTTTTTTCCATGATTTTTGGACCACATGCTATACTAGGACTTTTTTCCATGATTTTGGACCACATGCTATACTATGACTTTTTTTCCATGATTTTGGACCACATACTATACTATAACTTTTTTTCAATGATTTTGGACCACATGCTATACTATGACTTTTTTTCATGATTTTGGACCACATGCCATACTAAGACTTTTCATCATGATTTTGGACGACATGCTATACTATGACTATTTTTCATGATTTTGGACCACATACTACACTATGACTTTTTTTCCATGATTTTGGACCACATGCTATACTATGACTTTTTTTCATGATTTTAGACCACATGCTATACTATGACTTTTTTCCATGATTTTGGACCACATACTATACTATGACTAGTTTTCATGATTTTGGACGACATGCTATACTATGACTTTTTTTCATGATTTTGGACCACATATTATACTATGACTTTTTGTCATGATTTTGGACCACATACTATACTATGACTTTTTTGTCATGATTTTGGACCACATAATATACTATGACTTTTTTCCATGATTTTGGACCACATGCTATACTAGGACTTTTTTTCCATGATTTTGGACCACATGCTATACTATGACTTTTTTCCATGATTTTGGACCACATGCTATAACTAGGACTTTTTTCCATGATTTTGGACCACATGCTATACTATGACTTTTTTTCATGATTTTGGACCACATGCCATACTATGACTTTTCTTCATAATTTTGGACCACATACTATGCTATGATTTTTTTTCATGATTTTGGACCACATGCCATACTATGACTTTTTTCCATGATTTTGGACCACATGCCATACTATGACTTTTTTCCATGATTTTGGACCACATGCTATACTGTGACTTTTTTTCATGATTTTGGACCACATATTATACTATGACTTTTTTCCATGATTTTGGACCACATACTATACTATGACTTTTTTCATGATTTTAGACCACATGCTATACTATGACTTTTTTCCATGATTTTGGACCACATACTATACTATGACTAGTTTTCATGATTTTGGACGACATGCTATACTATGACTTTTTTTCATGAGTTTGGACCACATATTATACTATGGACCACATACTATACTATGACGTTTTGTCATGATTTTGGACCACATACTATGCTATGACTTTTTGTCATGATTTTGGACCACATACTATACTATGACATATTTTTCCATGATTTTGGACCACATGCTATACTATGCTATACTATGACTTTTTTCCATGATTTTGGACCACATGCTATACTAGGACTTTTTTCCATGATTTTGGACCACATGCTATACTAGGACTTTTTTCCATGATTTTGGACCACATGCTATACTATGACTTTTTTCCATGATTTTGGACCACATACTATACTATGACTTTTTTTCCATGATTTTGGACCACATGCTATACTATGACTTTTTTTCATGATTTTGGACCACATGCCATACTATGACTTTTCATCATGATTTTGGACGACATGCTATACTATGACTATTTTCCATGATTTTGGACCACATACTATACTATGACTTTTTGTCATGATTTTGGACGACATGCTATACTATGACTTTTTTCCATGATTTTAGACCACATGCTATACTATGACTTTTTTCCATGATTTTGGACCACATGCTATACTATGACTTTTTTTCATAATTTTGGACCACATACTATACTATGACTTTTTGTCATGATTTTGGACCACATGCTATACTATGACTTTTTGTCATGATTTTGGACCACATGCCATACTATGACTTTTCTTCATAATTTTGGACCACATACTATACTATGACTTTTTTTCATAATTTTGGACCACATACTATACTATGACTTTTTTTTCATGATTTTGGACCACATGCTATACTATGAGTTTTTGTCATGATTTTGGACCACATGCTATACTATGACTTTTTTTTCATGATTTTGGACCACATGCTATACTATGAGTTTTTGTCATGATTTTGGACCACATACTATACTATGACTTTTTTTTCATGATTTTGGACCACATGCTATACTATGAGTTTTTGTCATGATTTTGGACCACATGCTATACTATGAGTTTTTGTCATGATTTTGGACCACATGCCATACTATGACTTTTCTTCATAATTTTGGACCACATACTATACTATGACTTTTTTTCATGATTTTGGACCACATGCTATACTATGACTTTTTTCCATGATTTTGGACCACATACAATGCTATGACTTTTTGTCATGATTTTGGACCACATGCTATACTATGACTTTTCTTCATAATTTTGGACCACATACTATGCTATGACTTTTTTCCATGATTTTGGACCACATACTATACTATGACTTTTTGTCATGATTTTGGACCACATGCTATACTATGACTTTTTTTCATGATTTTGGACCACATGCTATACTATGACTTTTTTTCATGATTTTGGACCACATGCTGTACTATGACTTTTTGTCATGATTTTGGACCACATGCTGTACTATGACTTTTTTTCATAATTTTGGACCACATACTATGCTATGACTTTTTTTCGATTAATTTGGACCACATGCTATACTATGACTTTTCTTCATAATTTTGGACCACATACTATATGCTATGACTTTTTTCCATGATTTTGGACCACATACTATACTATGACTTTTTGTCATGATTTTGGACCACATGCTATACTATGACTTTTTTTCATGATTTTGGACCACATGCCATACTATGACTTTTTTTCATGATTTTGGACCACATGCTATACTATGACTTTTTTCCATGATTTTGGACCACATACAATGCTATGACTTTTTTCCATGATTTTGGACCACATACTATACTATGACTTTTTTTCATGATTTTGGACCACATGCTATACTATGACTTTTTTCCATGATTTTGGACCACATACAATGCTATGACTTTTTTCCATGATTTTGGACCACATGCTATACTCTGACTTTTTTCCATGATTTTGGACCACATGCTATACTATGACTTTTTTCCATGATTTTAGACCACATGCTATACTATGACTTTTTTCCATGATTTTGGACCACATGCTATACTATGACTTTTTTTCATAATTTTGGACCACATACTATACTATGACTTTTTTCCATGATTTTGGACCACGTGCTATACTATGACTTTTTGTCATGATTTTGGACCACATGCTATACTATGACTTTTATTCATGATTTTGGACCACATGCCATACTATGACTTTTCTTCATAATTTTGGACCACATACTATACTATGACTTTTTGTCATGATTTTGGACCACATGCTATACTATGACTTTTTTTCATGATTTTGGACCACATGCCATACTATGACTTTTCTTCATAATTTTGGACCACATACTATACTATGACTTTTTTTCATAATTTTGGACCACATGCTATACTATGACTTTTTTTTCATGATTTTGGACCACGTGCTATACTATGACTTTTTGTCATGATTTTGGACCACATGCTATACTATGACTTTTTGTCATGACTTTGGACCACATGCTATACTATGACTTTTTTTCATGATTTTGGACCACATGCCATACTATGACTTTTCTTCATAATTTTGGACCACATGCCATACTATGACTTTTCTTCATAATTTTGGACCACATACTATGCTATGACTTTTTTCCATGATTTTGGACCACACACTATACTATGACTTTTTGTCATGATTTTGGACCACATGCTATACTATGACTTTTCTTCATAATTTTGGACCACATGCCATACTATGACTTTTCTTCATAATTTTGGACCACATGCTATACTATGACTTTTTGTCATGATTTTGGACCACATGCTATACTATGACTTTTCTTCATAATTTTGGACCACATGCCATACTATGACTTTTCTTCATAATTTTGGACCACATACTATGCTATGACTTTTTTCCATGATTTTGGACCACATACAATACTATGACTTTTTTTCATAATTTTGGACCACATACTATACTATGACTTTTTGTCATGATTTTGGACCACATGCTATACTATGACTTTTTTTCATGATTTTGGACCACATGCCATACTATGACTTTTCTTCATAATTTTGGACCACATACTATACTATGACTTTTTTTCATGATTTTGGACCACATGCTATACTATGACTTTTTTCCATGATTTTGGACCACATACAATGCTATGACTTTTTGTCATGATTTTGGACCACATGCTATACTATGACTTTTCTTCATAATTTTGGACCACATACTATGCTATGACTTTTTTCCATGATTTTGGACCACATACTATACTATGACTTTTTTTCATGATTTTGGACCACATGCTGTACTATGACTTTTTTTCATGATTTTGGACCACATGCTGTACTATGACTTTTCTTCATAATTTTGGACCACATACTATGCTATGACTTTTTTTCATGATTTTGGACCACATACTATATGCTATGACTTTTTTCCATAATTTTGGACCACATGCCATACTATGACTTTTCTTCATAATTTTGGACCACATACTATGCTATGACTTTTTTCCATGATTTTGGACCACATACAATACTATGACTTTTTTTCATAATTTTGGACCACATACTATACTATGACTTTTTGTCATGATTTTGGACCACATGCTATACTATGACTTTTTTTCATGATTTTGGACCACATACAATGCTATGACTTTTTGTCATGATTTTGGACCACATGCTATACTATGACTTTTCTTCATAATTTTGGACCACATACTATACTATGACTTTTTTTCATGATTTTGGACCACATGCTATACTATGACTTTTTTCCATGATTTTGGACCACATACAATGCTATGACTTTTTGTCATGATTTTGGACCACATGCTATACTATGACTTTTCTTCATAATTTTGGACCACATACTATGCTATGACTTTTTTCCATGATTTTGGACCACATACTATACTATGACTTTTTTTCATGATTTTGGACCACATGCTGTACTATGACTTTTTTTCATGATTTTGGACCACATGCTGTACTATGACTTTTCTTCATAATTTTGGACCACATACTATGCTATGACTTTTTTTCATGATTTTGGACCACATGCTATACTATGACTTTTCTTCATAATTTTGGACCACATACTATGCTATGACTTTTTTCCACGATTTTGGACCACATCCTATACTATGACTTTTTGTCATGATTTTGGACCACATGCTATACTATGACTTTTTTTCATGATTTTGGACCACATGCTGTACTATGACTTTTTTTCATGATTTTGGACCACATGCCATACTATGACTTTTCTTCATAATTTTGGACCACATGCTATACTATGACTTTTCTTCATAATTTTGGACCACATACTATGCTATGACTTTTTTTCATGATTTTGGACCACATGCTATACTATGACTTTTCTTCATAATTTTGGACCACATACTATGCTATGACTTTTTTCCATGATTTTGGACCACATACTATACTATGACTTTTTGTCATGATTTTGGACCACATGCTATACTATGACTTTTTGTCATGATTTTGGACCACATGCTATGCTATGACTTTTTTTCATAATTTTGGACCACATGCCATACTATGACTTTTCTTCATAATTTTGGACCACATACTATACTATGACTTTTTTTCATGATTTTGGACCACATACTATACTATGACTTTTTGTCATGATTTTGGACCACATGCTATACTATGACTTTTTTTCATAATTTTGGACCACATGCTATACTATGACTTTTCTTCATAATTTTGGACCACATGCCATACTATGACTTTTCTTCATAATTTTGGACCACATGCCATACTATGACTTTTCTTCATGATTTTGGACCACATACTATGCTATGACTTTTTTCCATGATTTTGGACCACATACTATACTATGACTTTTTGTCATGATTTTGGACCACATACTATACTATGACTATTTTTCATAATTTTGGACCACATGCCATACTATGACTTTTTTTCATGGTTTTGGACCACATGCTATACTATGACTTTTTGTCATGATTTTGGACCACATGCTATACTATGACTATTTTTCATGATTTTGGACCACATGCTATACTATGACTTTTTTCCATGATTTTGGACCACATACTATACTATGACTTTTTTCCATGATTTTGGACCACATGCTATACTATGACTATTTTTCATGATTTTGGACCACATGCTATACTATGACTTTTTTCCATGATTTTGGACCACATACTATACTATGACTTTTTTCCATGATTTTGGACGACATACTATACTATGACTTTTTGTCATGATTTTGGACCACATACTATACTATGACTTTTTTCCATGATTTTGGACGACATACTATACTATGACTTTTTGTCATGATTTTGGACGACATACTATACTATGACTTTTTTCCATGATTTTGGACGACATGCTATACTATGACTTTTTTTCCATGATTTTGGACCACATACTATACTATGACTTTTTTCCATGATTTTGGACCACATGCTATACTATGACTTTTTGTCATGATTTTGGACCACATGCTATACTATGACTTTTTGTCATGATTTTGGACCACATGCTATACTATGACTTTTTTCCATGATTTTGGACCACATGCTATACTATGACTTTTTGTCATGATTTTGGACCACATGCTATACTATGACTTTTTTCCATGATTTTGGACCACATGCTATACTATGACTATTTTCCATGATTTTGGACCACATGCTATACTATGACTATTTTTCATGATTTTGGACGACATACTATACTTTGACTTTTTGTCATGATTTTGGACCACATACTATACTATGACTATTTTTCATGATTTTGGACCACATACTATATTATGACTTTTTGTCATGATTTTGGACCACATGCTATACTATGACTTTTTTCCATGATTTTGGACCACATACTATAGTATGACTTTTTGTCATGATTTTGGACCACATACTATACTATGACTTTTTTCCATGATTTTGGACCACATGCTATACTATGACTATTTTTCATGATTTTGGACCACATGCTATACTATGACTTTTTTCCATGATTTTGGACCACATACTATATTATGACTTTTTGTCATGATTTTGGACCACATGCTATACTATGACTTTTTTCCATGATTTTGGACCACATACTATAGTATGACTTTTTGTCATGATTTTGGACCACATACTATACTATGACTTTTTTCCATGATTTTGGACCACATGCTATACTATGACTTTTTGTCATGATTTTGGACCACATGCTATACTATGACTTTTTTCCATGATTTTGGACCACATACTATAGTATGACTTTTTGTCATGATTTTGGACCACATACTATACTATGACTTTTTTCCATGATTTTGGACCACATGCTATACTATGACTTTTTGTCATGATTTTGGACCACATACTATACTATGACTTTTTTCCATGATTTTGGACCACATGCTATACTATGACTTTTTGTCATGATTTTGGACCACATGCTATACTATGACTTTTTTTCCATGATTTTGGACCACATGCTATACTATGACTTTTTGTCATGATTTTGGACCACATACTATACTATGACTTTTTTCCATGATTTTGGACCACATGCTATACTATGACTTTTTGTCATGATTTTGGACCACATGCTATACTATGACTTTTTGTCATGATTTTGGACCACATGCTATACTATGACTTTTTTCCATGATTTTGGACCACATGCTATACTATGACTTTTTGTCATGATTTTGGACCACATGCTATACTATGACTTTTTTCCATGATTTTGGACCACATGCTATACTATGACTTTTTGTCATGATTTTGGACCACATGCTATACTATGACTTTTTTTCCATGATTTTGGACCACATACTATACTATGACTTTTTTCCATGATTTTGGACCACATGCTATACTATGACTTTTTGTCATGATTTTGGACCACATGCTATACTATGACTTTTTGTCATGATTTTGGACCACATGCTATACTATGACTTTTTGTCATGATTTTGGACCACATACTATACTATGACTTTTTTCCATGATTTTGGACCACATGCTATAGTATGACTATTTTTCATGATTTTGGACCACATGCTATACTATGACTTTTTTCCATGATTTTGGACCACATGCTATACTATGACTATTTTCCATGATTTTGGACCACATGCTATACTATGACTATTTTTCATGATTTTGGACGACATACTATACTTTGACTTTTTGTCATGATTTTGGACCACATACTATACTATGACTATTTTTCATGATTTTGGACCACATACTATATTATGACTTTTTGTCATGATTTTGGACCACATACTATAGTATGACTTTTTGTCATGATTTTGGACCACATACTATACTATGACTTTTTTCCATGATTTTGGACCACATGCTATACTATGACTATTTTTCATGATTTTGGACCACATGCTATACTATGACTTTTTTCCATGATTTTGGACCACATACTATATTATGACTTTTTGTCATGATTTTGGACCACATGCTATACTATGACTTTTTTCCATGATTTTGGACCACATACTATAGTATGACTTTTTGTCATGATTTTGGACCACATACTATACTATGACTTTTTTCCATGATTTTGGACCACATGCTATACTATGACTATTTTTCATGATTTTGGACCACATGCCATACTATGACTTTTTTTCATGATTTTGGACCACATGCTATACTATGACTTTTTTCCATGATTTTGGACCACATACTATACTATGACTTTTTTTTCATGATTTTGGACGACATGCTATACTATGACTTTTTTTCATGATTTTGGACGACATGGTATATTATGACTTTTTTGATGAAAAAGTGATGATATACTATAGTATGACCTTTTCATAAAAAAATGGCAACATACTATACGATGACTTTTTTTAATGACATAATGATTGCATATGATACTGTGACTTTTGTTTGAGAACATTATGGCGTGCTATACTATGGCTTTTTTAAAATTAGTTTTTCATGTTACCATGTCGACCATTGGTGAGTTGCATACTTACTATAGTGCTGGCGTTGATGTAGTCCGAGCGTGAAGGGTTGATCTCCGCTTTCAGCTTCACCCTGGAGTGGTCATCTGAGGGAGAGCAGTGTCAATTAACGTCTCAGCATCTACTTTTCCCCATTTATCCATTGATACTAATATTCCATAGCTGTCTTTTGAATCATTTCAGAGACATTTCTTCCCAGTTCAGCCTGACATGTTAGGTATCTTTACACTCACAGGGCACAGAGTCGGGGCAGCGGTTCTTCTTGGTGTTGGCGTCGCTCTGAGCCACAGAGACAGCGCTGGGCTCGGCCTGGTAGGAACACAGAGCCTCCCACTCTTTCATCAGACGGTCCTTGTTCCTCAGGTGGTCCTCCATGTAGGCCTGAGGGACGTTAGCAACACAGTCAATCTTTGAGTAAATCATTACATGCAAAGTAAATGTCTATATTTGTTGCCTGATTCATCTGACATCAATGTAAATGCTTGTGGAGGCAGCTGACCAGGATCATGTGACCGGTGGAGATGTCCATGTTGGCCTGGGCTGGCTCCTCGCACCATGACGGCGTGCTGCTGTGGGAGCTTGGACTGGGCTGGGCTCCGTCACTGAACTGAGACGACACGCTGCTCACCCTGGAGTCGGCGCCTCCGCCTCCTGCTGCTCCTGCTCCACCACCTCCGACACCAGCACCGCCTGCTCCTCCCCCTCCAGCACCTACTCCTCCGCTTGCTCCTCCTACGGCGCCAAGGGCAGCAGCTTCCAGGCGTCCGAAGGGGCCTTTAGAGGCCATGTGCTGGCGACACAGGTCCTGGTGAGCCAGTTATGCTTGCATCACTGCTTTATCACCTTTATACTGTTATTTTAATAAATATTTTAAATCTATTAAATGAGCTTTTGTTGAGTTTATTTGATAACTGTGTGCTGCACAATCTGCAGATATGCCAATATACAGCAGCTCATTTGGCTAATAAGCTTTACCAATATTGATATATCCACTTTTATCCCAGCCTGATTTTAGTGACCATAATTCTCTTCTGCAGTGGATAAATCATCATGTTGTGCAGCGTTAATTTCATTGAGGAAAACTATGATGAAAATCTAACAACCTTTATTCCATGACAAATACGAGAGGATGATGAGCTAAAACACATCTTAATCATAAAAACTGATAAAAAATCTATGGTTAATTTTCGTTGACGAGACAAACAATGTTTTGAATTTTCATTGACTAAAATATTTTGAAATTTTGTTGACATAACTTTGTGAATTTTCATCAACTTAAACTTCTTGAATTTTGCTGACTAAAACCTTTTGAATTTTCATCTACCAAAATGTTTTGAATTTTTGTTGACTAAAATGTTTTAAATGTTTGTCAACTACATGTTCTGAATATTTGTCAACCTAACCATTTTGAATTTTTGTTAAATAAATGTTTTGATATTTAATCAACTAAAACATTTTGAATTCTTGTCAACAATTTTTTTTTGTAATTTTCTTTGAATAAAACGTTTTGAAT
This sequence comes from Epinephelus malabaricus, assembly GCA_037127435.1. NCBI lineage: Eukaryota > Metazoa > Chordata > Actinopteri > Perciformes > Serranidae > Epinephelus > Epinephelus malabaricus. Next base: position 13,374 of record JANUFT010000300.1, read on the forward strand.
TTTTGTTGACATAACTTTTTGAATTTTCATCAACTTAAACTTTTTGAATTTTGCTGACTAAAATGTTTTGAATTTTCATCAAGTAAAACCTTTTGAATTTTCATCTATCAAACAGTTTTGAATTTTTGTTGAATAAAAAGTTTTGAATTTTCATCAACTGTAATGTTTTGAATTTTTGTTGACTAAAACATTTTGATTTTTCGTCAATTAAAATGTTATGAATTTTCATAGACTAAAAATGTTTTGGAATTTTTGTGGACGAAGATGTTTTAAATTGTCATTGACTAAAATATTTTGCATTTTTGATGACTAAAACATTTTGAATTCTTTTCAACAATTTTTTAAATTTTCTTTGAATAAAACATTTTGAGTTTTTGTCGACAAAAATACTTTGAATTTTTGTTGATGTAACTTTTTGAATTTTCATCGACTTAAACCTTTTGAATTTTGCTGACTAAAATGTTTTGAATTTTCGTCAACAAACATTTGAATTTTCATCTACCAAAATGTTTTGAATTTTAGTTGACTAAAATGTTTTAAATTTTTGCCGCATAAATATTCTGAATATTTGTCAACCTAAAAGTTTTGAATTTTTGTTGAATAAAAAGTTTTGAATTTTCATCAACTGTAATGTTTTGAATTTTCATTGTCTAAAACATTTTGAATTCTTTTCAACAAATTTTTAAATTTTCTTTGAATAAAACATTTCTGAGGTTTTGCTGACTAAAATGTTTTGAATTTTCGTTGACTAAAATGTTTTAAATTTTTGTTGCATAAACGTTCTGAATATTTGTCAACCTAAAAGTTCTGAATTTTTGTTGAATAAAAAGTTTTGAATTTTCATCAACTGTAATGTTTTGAATTTTTGTTGACTAAAAATATTTTGAATTTTCGCTGACATAACTGTGAATTTTCATCGACATAAACTTTTTGAATTTTGCTGATTAAAACATTTTGAGTGGCAACTAAAAGGTTTTGAATTTATGTTGAACACATCTTGAATTTTCATTGAAAAAATATTTTGAATTTTTGTCAACCAAAATGTTTTAACTGTCATGAACTAAAATGTGTTGAATCTTTTTCTAATAAAATGTTTTGAATTTCTGTCAGCTAACCCTCGCCTAAAAGTATGAAGGATCAAAATGACTTTAACGTGACCAAAACAAATAACCATTTTCATCTCAAGACACTAAATCTGAAAAAGTTGTCATAACTAATACTGCATGCTCGTTATCGTGTCGGCTCACCAACAGATGGAGACATGAAATAGAAAACTTGTCAATATGCAAAATAAGACAGAACATGTTCCATTTTAAAGCCGATACCGATGACGTGCTGATATTATCGTGCATCCCTAGTTTATAGGACATATTTGTAGTTTATAGGCCATATTTGTAGTCTTTCTCTCCTCACCTGATACTCCTGGTGGGTGAAGGTGCCCCCCTCTGGTCCCAGACCCAGCTTCTTTGCTGCCAGTCGGTGGGCGTGGTGACGCAGGCAGGCGATGGTCATGGCCGCCACCAGGATGCTGCCGATGCAGGCCATGGCCACCAGCGTGGCGAACACCCAGCGGGAGCCACTGGGCTGGACTCGGGTTGCCAGGGGCAACGCCTTCCCATCATTCCTCTGTGGGAGGAAGAACAAGAACAAACAGAAAGGATAAATAATCAGACATTAGGTAACGAGGTGGGGGAGGCGTCTCTGACCCAGCGGCACAAAAACATCCCTCAGTCCTGCTACATGTCCTCTCTGCATCGTGTCCTTTGTCCCCCTCTGCTCCTCATCACCCCAACTCCCCCCCTCCACTTCATCCCTCCTCTCCTTGGATGAATTGTCTCTGCTGACCTCTCTGACCTCCTCCTTCCTCTCCGTGGGCCTCAGGAATGTGAGGCGCTCTCTGAAACACATTAAGTCGGAGCTGGGGGGCTGAAAGGCGACTTCACCTGCTAATATAAAGGGGCCGCGGTGGGGCTCAGAGCGCAGCAGAGACACAGGAGGCTGCACGTGGCTGAAGGTGCTTCACTGCTCCACGTTTATTCAAGAACCTAAAACATGATTCAATCACCACAAAGTCAAGATGTCCTCGCTTATCTTGAATCTGTGGAGCTCAGAGATAGTTCATTTATCACTGCTCACATTACAAGAAATAAATCCTTAAGAAAGCCCTTAAAAACTCTCCTTAAATATGTGACAGAGTCAGAGCTGCAGAAACACTGTGTCAGTGCTCAGATAATAAAACACCTGCAGTTAAACTCACCAACAAAAGCTCCACATACATCACAGACGTCATAAATATGATGATGCAGATGTCACTAAATGAACATTTTTAATATATGAACATAACTGTCACTATAAAATGATTGAGTCATCTTCATGAGCATCAACGATCAGAATTAACTGATTAATAATTCAACTCTGTGTTAACAATAACAATAACGTGTTAATGAGTTGGTTTTTCATGTGTTCACTCACCAAACACACGATGCAGAGAAACTTTCCTGCCGTCCTGCTGCACTCACACGGACCAGAAACTCTCACAGTGTCAAGTTAGACTGAAAATAAAGTAACTGGTCTTCTAGGACTGACTTTCACAATAAAAGTGTTCCTTTTTTTATATATATAAAATTATTATTATCATCATTTTGGTACAAGTTTGAATGAAGGATGTGTTTCCAGATCATGATCTTGTTGCATTTAAACATTTAACAATGATGGAAGTAGATTGACTCAAGTCCTGCATTTATTTTGAAGCAGTCTACTTCCACTTTAAACTAAAATAAATAAATTTAAAAAGATAAAAAATTAAACTCCCAAACAGTTTATACAGCTGAAACCATTAGATTATTACTGAAATAAAATAAATAATAAAATCTGATGTTTTGTTATAAATTGAAATCCCCAACATTTTATACAACTAAATACATTAGATAACTACTTAAATAAAATCCGGTGTTTTGTTAAAAATTAAAATACCTCAGAAATCTATACTGCTGAAACCATTAGATTACTATCAAAATAAAATAAAATTAAATTAAATTAAATTTGATGTTTAATTATAAATTAAACTCCCGTTTATGCAGCTGAAACCATTAGATTATTACTAAAATAAAATGAAATAGAATAAAATAAAATAAGATGAAATAAAATAAAATGAAATAGAACAAAATAAAATGAAATGAAATAGAATAAAAATAAAATAAGAAAAAATAGAATAAAACAAAATAAGATGAAATAGAATAAAATAAAATAGACTGAAATAAAATAAAATGAAATAAAATAGAATAAAATAAAATAAGATGAAATACAATAAAATAAAATGAAATGAAATGGAATAAAATAAAATAAGATGAAATAGAATAAAATAAAATAAAATAGAATGAAATAAAATGAAACAGAATAAAATGAAATAAAATAGAATAAAATGAAATAAAATAAAATAGAATGAAATACAATGAAATGAAATAAAATGAAATAAAATAGAATAAAATAAAATAAGATGAAATAAAATGAAATAAATTTTGATGTTTAATTATAAATTAAGCTCCTGAACAGTTTATGCAGCTGAAACCATTAAAATTATTACTAAAATAAAATAAAATAGGATAAAAAAAATAAATAAATGAAATAAAATAAAATCTGAAGTAACATAATTTTCAACTCAGCTATTTATCAAAACAGTTGTCAAGTCATTTTCTGTCAGTCAACTAGTTGATTTACTGCTTCAGTTGTATAAACTGTTGGGGAGTTGAATTCATAACGAAACGTCAGATTTTATAAACTTTTCTGATATTTGATGCAAAAAGAACAAAAAGTAAAGTTGACAGATAAATGATGATGAATGTCCTGCACTGTGCTCTGAGCAGCTCAGCAGCATCAAGAGAAAAATACTAAAGTTGCACTGATGTACTTGAGTCAATGTTTAGTTACGCTGCACCACTGCATGTGTTCATATGACTGTGTCATACGTATGGACTTTTACTGAAGTACAGATTTGGATGCATCTAATCTGGTCTTCTCCAGCTGTCACGTGCAACCCTCTCTGCTGCCTCTTCTTCTTCTTCTTCTCCTCTGAACACTTGTCAGGTGTCACTCACCTCTCCGACGCCGCTCTGCAGCACCTTCAGACCCGTCTCTGCCTCCAGGAAGTTCTTCTCTGCAACTGCAGCGAGCAGAAATGAAACAGTCACTGTGTGAGGAGCTGTTGACAGCAGCACTGTAGAGTACGACACTGCAGCTCTCAGTCATCACTGGTAGAGTCATCTGTACTCTGTAACGTACCAGCTTTCTCCGCCACCTCTCCAGCCGTCAGGTTCTTGCTGTTGGGTCTGATCCTGAAGGTGATGGAAGGTCCCACGACGCTGCAGGAAACACACAACAGCACATACACACACCAGTTACACACACATGTGCTTTACTGGAGCATTGTCTCAACATGCTACTTCACACTGTTCCTGCACTGATGTCAGAGCTGTAGCTGCTGCACACGTCAGAGTTCCAGCACAGGAAGGCTTCAGTAATCAAATATTTCACACACTTAATGGAATTATTCACATTACTTAAACTGTATTTTCATAACTCTCACGTTACTCTTACTGAAATTAACAACTGTGTTTAAATGATGTTTTATTCTGATTTCTTCTTTTCTTCAAACCTAAAAACAAATATTGAGTTCATCTTGATTCAGGTGCAGCGACCTGCTGTTTCTGTTCTCAGTGTCACGTTACAGGATTTCACCTGCATGTTGTTTGCTTTCAACGCTTCAGGACTTCGTCAGCTTTTATTTTATTTTCATTGTAATTTTCTTTCTGCTGTAAATGTTTTCATTTTTTACCTTCACTTTTGTGTCTTTTTTTTCTTGTATTATTGATAAGCTTTTAAAATTGTGAGTAAACAGTTTGTGTTTCTGATGCATTTTATTTATTTATTTATTTCAGTGTTTTTATACTGTTTTGTTTTTCTCATTGCATTCTACTATTACTGCTAAAACTAATAATAATAATTAGTAATAATAATAATTATTATAATATCATGGGTTATTTTTTTTATTATTTATTTATTTATTTAGTATTATTATTAGTAGTAATAATAATACTAATACTAACTAACTAAATAAATAATTAAAAAAAATAACCCATGATATAATAATAATAATAATAATAATAATAATAATTAGTAATATTAATAATTATTATTATAATATCATGGGTTATTTTTTAATTATTTATTTATTTAGTTAGTATTATTATTATTATTATAATATCATGGATTCTTTTTTTTAATTATTTATTTATTTATTTAGTATTATTATTATTATTATTATTATTATCAAATCATGGATTCTTTTTTTAATTATTATTTATTTAGTTAGTATTATTATTATTGTTATTGTTATAATATCATGGATTTTTTAAATTATTTATTTATTTAGTTATTATTATTATTATTATTATAATATCATGGATTTTTTAAAATTATTTATTTAGTTAGTTAGTTATTATTCAGTTATTTAATATTTTTGTTTTGTTGTGTTGTTCTTTGTAAAGCGTCTTTGAGTATCCACAAAAGTGCTTTATAAATCTAATCTATTATTATTTATTTATTTATTTATTTTTACCAGCAAAATTCTTTTACTTTTTTCTGATTTTTATTTTGGTTTGATTATTTTCTTTCAATACTTGTGCAAAGTCATTTTTTAGTTTTAGATTTTTTATTTTTTATTTTTATTTATGTTTGTGAATTATTTGTGTCATTTTTCAGTTTGCGACCAGCTCAATAAAATCTTTTCACATTAACTGCAGGTTATTTTTCATCATCATAATATGAGTTTTTTTACTTCATGTCGACTCCAGGAAGTCACTGAGACCTGAACACAGATCTGCAGCGGTACGTTCTGGCTGTGAGGTCAAAGGTCAGGGGTCAGGGGTCAGTGCAGGGTGAAGGGTCAGACAGGCAGCAGAGAGGACGAGCAGCATGGAAGCAGTCAGTCACGTCCACATGCAGCCGCTCAGCTGGAGACCACAGCAGGTGATGATGTCACACAGGGACATCACGGGGGGTGGGGGGGGCGGGGCTTAACTATAGCGCCTGGCGGTGCTCTGGCTCCTACCTGATGTTGATGACGGAGGCGGTGGAGAGGCCCGCCCTCTCTGACAGCAGCTCCAACAGACGCACCCCGTCGTTCAGACTGAGGGGGCTGCAGCGACAAAACGCACACATTCATACACACAGACACACACTGATACACACACACTGATACACACAGACACACACTGATACACACACACACTGATACACACACATTCAGACACACACTGATACACACACACTGATACACACAGACACACACGGATACACACACATTCAGACACACACTGATACACACACACTGATACACACAGACACACACGGATACACACACACACTGATACACACACATTCAGACACACTGATACACACACACTGATACACACAGACACACACTGGTACACAGTGGTACAAACACACACACACACACAGACTGCTCTCCACCAGCATACTCTATCCTTCCTTCCTTCCTTCCTTCCTTCCTTCCTTCATTTCTGTCCTCATGTCCTTTCCTTGCTCTCACCCTTCCCTCCTTCCCTTCCTTCTGCTTTCTTTCTTTCCTCCTCTCCCTCCTTTTGCTCTCATTCTTGTCACCTTCCAGATTTTCCTTCCCTTTGCTCTCTTCCTTCCTTCCCCTCTTTCCTGTCTTCCTCCCTTTCTTTCCTTCCTTCCATTCTTCCTATTTTCCTTCCTTCCTTTCTTTATCCTTTCTTTCTTTCTTTCTTTCTTTCTTCCTTTCTTCCTTCCCTCTTCCTTCCTTCCTTCCTTCCTTTCTTCCCTTTGTCCTTTCTTTCTTTCTTTCTTTCTTTCTTTCTTTCTTTCTTTCTTTCTTTCTTCTGTCCTTCCTTTCTTTGTCTTCCTGTCTTTCTTCCTTTCTTCCTTTCCTCTTCCTTCCGTCCTTCCTTCCTTCCTTCCTTCCTTTCTTCCCTTTGTCATTTCTTTCTTTCTTTCTTTCTTTCTTTCTTTCTTTCTTTCTTTCATTCCTTTTCCTTCCTTCCTTCCTCCTTCCCTTTTTTTAATTTCCTTTTTCTTTCTTTCTTTCTTTCTTTCTTTCTTCTGTCCTTCCTTTCTTTGTATTCCTGTCTTTCTTTCTTTCTTTCTTCCTTTCCTCTTTCTTTCTTTCTTTCTTTCTTTCCTTTTCCTTCCTTCCTTCCTCCTTCCCTTTTTTAATTTCCTTCCTTTCTTTCTTTCTTTCTTTCTTTCTTTCTTTCTTTCTTTCTTTCTTCTGTCCTTCCTTTCTTTGTATTCCTGTCTTTCTTTCTTTCTTCCTTTCATCTTTCTTCCTTTCTTTCTTTCTTTCCTTTTCCTTCCTTCTTTCCTTCCTTTCTTCGTTCCCTACTTCCATTCTTCCTTTCTTTCTTTGTTTCTTCCTTCCTTCTGTCCTTCCTTCCTTTCTTCCTTTTGTCCTTTCTTTCTTTCTTTCTTCCTTTCCTCTTCCTTCCTTCCTTCCTTCCTTCCTTTCTTCCTTCCTTCCTTCTTTTTAATTTCATGCCTTCTTCGCAACTTTCCCTTCCTCTTTTCCTTTCCTCTGCTTTCTTCCTTTCCTACTCTCCATCTCCTTCTTCCCACTTTCCCTCCTTTTACTTTCCTTCTTTCCTTCTATCCTTTGACCTCGCTCTCTTTCTTTAATCGTCCCCCTGATTTCACTCCTTTTGGTCTCAATCTTTCCTCCTTCCCTTTTTTTTAATTTCTTTCCTTCTTCACAAATTTGTCTTCATCATTTCCTGTAACTCTGTTCTTCTCCTCCTTCGCTTCCCTTCACTTGATTTTCTTTTTTCTTTTTTCTTTTTTTGAGGCCTCCTCCCACCTCCACGTCTCCTCCACTCACACAAACAAACTCAACAACATGAAGACGACACGCTCACTCACATGCGTAACATCACTTCCTGGTTGGTGGAGGAGGCGAGCGTTCGTACCTCTGATTGGTGACGATGTAGCCGAACTCCTCAGCTTTGGTCGCTGGTTCATCTTTGGCTGCCGCAGCGGGGGTCAGATCCTTCTGAGCTGCTTCTGGTTTGGGTGGTTTGTTGGTGGAGGGCGGAGCCTCAATGGCGGCCATCTTGTACGCCATTGAACCCTCTGAGACCTGATGATACAGAGAATAAAACACTTGCGTTTTCACATCGTTGAGTACGGCCATTTTCTGCTGCTTCAAACTTTTATATTGTACTTTTTCTACAGCTGTTACTTTGAAATGTTTTTATGAATGTATTTTAACACCAAAATAAAACAATGACACGTGCTCACCTTCTTTCCTGCCGCAGCGTCGTTCCCATATTTATCTAAACAGGAAACAAAAATAATCATCAATAATGCAGCACAAGTTATATTTAGACGTACTGAGACTATTTTAACCCACTTCCTGGTTATATAAGATGAGCATCCATCCATCCTAAGATCCAGATATCACTGTGACAACAGTTTCATCAGGACTGCATGCAATTTAGAGGCGAAAACTAAACACATCTTACATTTTAACCACGTTTGTGCCTCAGTGGAATCTGATCAGATAATAAACTGTTTCCTTTCAGGATAGACCAGGATGATGACTGTGTCTGTTAAATTCATTCTTCAGAATGAGATGGATGCTAGGTCACAGCAACCTTTAGCCTTCAACCACCAAATATTCAGTTCATTCTTGAGTCCAACTGGATGTTTGTGCCAAATTTGTGGAAATTCTCTGAAGGCCTTCTTGAGATATTGCGTTCAAGAGAATGCCACGGATACAAGATCAAAGTGACCTTAAGCCTTCAACCACCTAATTGTAATCAGTTCATTCCTGAGTCCAAGTGGACGTTTGTGCCAAATTTGTGGAAATTCCCCTGAAGAACTTATTGAGATATTGCGCTCAAGAGAATGCCACGGATACAAGATCACAGTGACCTTTGGTCGTCAACCAACGAATTCTACTCAGTTCATTCTTGAGTCCAAGTGGATGTTTGTGCCAAATCTAGAGAAATTCCCTTAAGGTGTTCTTGACATATCATGTTTACGAGAATGAGAAAGATGCTAGGTCACAGTGACCTTTGGTCTTCAACCACCGAATTGTAATCAGTTAATTCCTGAGTCCAACTGGATGTTTGTGCCAAATTTGTGGAAATTCTCTGAAGGCCTTCTTGAGATATTGCGTTCAAGAGAATGCCACGGATACAAGATCACAGTGACCTTAAGCCTTCAACCACCTAATTGTAATCAGTTCATTCCTGAGTCCAAGTGGAAGTTTGTGCCAAATTTGTGGAAATTCCCCTGAAGACCTTATTGAGATATTGTGCTCAAGAGAATGCCACGGATACAAGATCACAGTGACCTTTAGCCTTCAACCACCAAATTCAAATCAGTTCATTCCTGAGTCCAAGTGGATGTTTGTGCCAAACTTGTGGAAATTCTCTGAAGGCCTTCTTGAGATATTGCATTCAAGAGAATGCCACGGACACAAGATCACAGTGACCTTTGGTCATCAACCAACGAATTCTACTCAGTTCATTCTTGAGTCCAAGTGGGTGTTTGTGCCAAATCTAGAGAAATTCCTTTAAGGCGTTCTTGACATATCATGTTTACGAGAATGAGAAAGATGCTAGGTCACAGTGACCTTTGGTCTTCAACCACCGAATTGTAATCAGTTCATTCCTGAGTCCAAGTGGACGTTTGTGCCAAATTTGTGGAAATTCCCCTGAAGAACTTATTGAGATATTGCACTCAAGAAAATGCCACGGACACAAGATCACAGTGACCTTTAGCCTTCAAGCACCAAATTGTAATCAGTTCATTCTTGAGTCCAAGTGGGTGTTTGTGCCAAATTTGTGGAAATTCTCTGAAGGCCTTCTTGAGATATTGCGCTCAAGAGAATGCCACGGACACAAGATCACAGTGACCTTTGGTCATCAACCAACGAATTCTACTCAGTTCATTCTTGAGTCCAAGTGGGTGTTTGTGCCAAATCTAGAGAAATTCCTTTAAGGCGTTCTTGACATATCATGTTTACGAGAATGAGAAAGATGCTAGGTCACAGTGACCTTTGGTCTTCAACCACCGAATTGTAATCAGTTCATTCCTGAGTCCAAGTGGATGTTTGTGCCAAATTTGTGGAAATTCCCCTGAAGAACTTATTGAGATATTGCACTCAAGAGAATGCCACGGACACAAGATCACAGTGACCTTTAGCCTTCAAGCACCAAATTGTAATCAGTTCATTCTTGAGTCCAAGTGGGTGTTTGTGCCAAATTTGTGGAAATTCTCTGAAGGCCTTCTTGAGATATTGCGCTCAAGAGAATGCCACGGACACAAGATCACAGTGACCTTTGGTCATCAACCAACGAATTCTACTCAGTTCATTCTTGAGTCCAAGTGGGTGTTTGTGCCAAATCTAGAGAAATTCCTTTAAGGCGTTCTTGACATATCATGTTTACGAGAATGAGAAATATGCTAGGTCACAGTGACTTTTGGTCTTCAACCACCGAATTGTAATCAGTTCATTCCTGAGTCCAAGTGGACGTTTGTGCCAAATTTGTGGAAATTCCCCTGAAGAACTTATTGAGATATTGCACTCAAGAGAATGCCGCGGACACAAGATCACAGTGACCTTTGGTCGTCAACCAACGAATTTTACTCAGTTCATCCTTTAGTCCAAGTGGACTGAAGGACATAATGCCTGTTGTCCTGCATATTGCCAGCGCGAAGATGAAAAAAACATGAAAGTAGCACTTTTATTTTGACAATAAAAGACATTTACACCAAAAATGAATGCAGAAAATGCAGAGGATCCCAAACCCCTCGTTTCAGTCGTCCCCAGCGTTAAAACAAACCCTACGGTCCTGGCCTTAACACAACTTTTGTCCCATTCTCAGAACCATCAGACCGAAACGACGGCAGTTTTTAAGCCCTCGTATTCCCTTCAGTTATCTCCTCTTTATGAATGAGTGTGTGCAGCTTTAACAGCAGCGATTAAATGAAGAGCAGACGGACCTTTGGTTTGTTTGTGGGCGTAAGAGCTCTCCATCTGCAGCTGCTTCAGAGCCGCCGGCAGGTTGTCTCTCTGCTCGGGGGACAAATCCTTCACGTCGAGGCCGTAGTGGTCGAGCAGCAGAGCCAGCCTCTGCAGAGAGCGCTCTGGAAAACAGTGAAACACACACATGGTAGAGCTCAGACGTACTGAGTGTACTTTACTGTACGTTATAAAACAACAGTCAATATTTTGGGAGATTTGATGTAGCAAACAAATATTTAGGCCAAGACTAATCGACTAATGAATATCCATCCATCATTTTCTTCCGCTTATCCAGGGTCAGGTCGCGGGGGCAGCAGGCCGAGCAAAGCACCCCAGACGTCCCTCTCCCCGGCAATGCTTTCCAGCTCCTCCTGGAGGACCCCGAGGTGTTCCCAGGCCAGACGAGATTTATAATCCCTCCAGTGTGTTCTGGGCCTCCTACCAGTGGGACGTGCCTGGAACACCTCTAACAGGAGGCGCCCAGGAGGATCCTGATCAGATGTTGAACCACCTCAACACGAAGGAGCAGCAGCTCTACTCTGAGCTCCTCCCCCTATCTCTAAGGCTGAGCCCAGACACCCTACAGAGGAAACTCATTTCGGCCGCTTGGATCCACGACCTCATTCTTTCAATCACTACCAGAGCTCATGACCACAGGTGAGGGTTGGGACGCAGATGGACCAGGAAATCAAAAACTTTGCCCTTAAGGCCGATCCATCTCACGCTCCCTGAGATACTTGAACTCCCTCGCTTGAGGCAGTAACTCTCCCCCAACCTGTAGGGGGAAATCCACCAGTTCTCGACACCCCCCTTGGTGCTGACTCTCATCCCAACAGCTTCACACAAATGCATGCTGGAGGTCATGGAGCGACAAAGCCAACAGAACCACATCATCTGCAAAAAGCAGAGATGCAATTCTGAGGTCACCAAACCGGACCCCTTCCTCCCCCCGGCTGCACCTCCAGATCCTGTCCATGAATATCACAATCAGGATTGGTGACAAGGGACAACCCTGGCGGAGGCCAACACCCGCTGAGAACGCGTTTGACTGTACGCCGAGTATGCAGACGCAGTTTTCACTTTGGTCATACAGGGACTGGATGACTCGTAGCAGCGAGCCCGGTATCCCCTAGTCCTGCAGTAAGTCTCACCCTTCAAGAGACGTGGTCATAAACCTTCTTCAAGTCCACAAAGCACATGTAGACTGGGTGGGCAAACTCCCACGACCCCTCCAGCTGCCTCGCAAGGGTAAAGAGCCTAAAATATCTGGCTGTGAATTGCAGTGAAGTAAAAGTTACATAAAAAGGAAATACTTAATTACAAGTACCTCAAAATCGTAATAAACTTCCTGTTTGAAAAATATCAACTTTAATGACATCTTTATATCCTCGCCTGTCTCACCGTCCAGTCCTGACAGGGCGTCGTACTCCTCCTGCGCCTTCTTCTCTGCCTGCTGCTGCTGCTGCTGCTGCTTGCTGAGCTGAGCCACCTGGGAAACGTAGTCCTCACCATAATCCAGCGGGAAGTCCAGCTCTGGGAAAAAGGAGGAGGATGAGGAGGAGGATGACGAGGAGGGAAATCCTGCTGCTGCTGCCCCTCTGTGGCGTGAGAGGGACTGCACAGGAGAGGAAGAGGAGGAAGAGGAAGAAGAGGAAGAAGGAGAGGTGAGGTAAAAGGACACCAGGTCCTGGAGGAGCTGCCGGTCTCTCTCCAGAGGGGTTCCTCGGGATCCGGAGCGAGAGGGGGAGCCGAGGAGCGGGAAGGCTTGGTTATCGTCCAGAGAGTTGAGGGAGCGCTCTTCTTCCTCCTGGTAGCCGTACTGCTGCTGCAACGACACACCAGCAACACACAGGTGGGTTTGATGGCCACTAGGGGGCAGAGTAACTCTACAACACAATCTGTGCCTGGGTATTTTCCCCACCTGGTGGTAGGTGTAAGGGTCCAGCAGGGGCGTCTGCATGTGGACGGAGGACCTGGAGGGGTCGAGGATCATGTAGTCTACGTACTGCTGCATCATCTCGGGGTCAGCTGGATCCTCGGGCCCCGGAACCCTCCGCTGACTGGGGCCCGACAGTCTCGACAACCTGGGAGACAAATCTTCATTCAGATTTTTCTTCCCTGGTTTATCAACATTTTCCTTCCTTCTGTTAGTTTCTTACTGTTTCGGCGACTTCTCACGAAGGTTCGAGGCCGAGCTGACCGTGGGGATGTGACTCAACTCTCGGCCGATGATCTCCTGGGTGATGTCGTCCTTCCAGGTCAGACCTGCGCAGCCACGACACGACACAAATGTCAGCTATACTGTCTTTTCTGTCTGACCTTAACTCCGACTTCCTGCTTTGAATGTCAGCGTGACAGAGACTCACCTTGCACCATGAGGTCTTTGAGGACTTCCTGCAGTTTGTGCAGGACGGGGACAGACACCTGGTACTGGACGGGCTCCTGGTGGGGGGCCTGGCACTGACCGAACAAACCGTCTGCATGGGAAGAGAACAACAAGTCAGTTTTTCAGTCTCCATTTTCACAAACTCTCTTATTACAGCTAAACAGTGCACTAAAATATGTTTTCAGTGACGTTTGAGGTACGAAATAGGTAAAGCGGTACCAAAATCTTGGTTTGTATTTGGTCAGCGTCGCCTGGTTTTACACTTTGACTACAGTTCTTCAGCTTCCTTTTCTACAAATTCTTCTATTGCAGCTAAACAGTGCACTAAATGTGTCTGAAAACATTCAAGGCAGAGAAACAGGCAACACAGATCAGCACTGCTTAGTTTTACAGTTTGATCCAAATCTTTCAGCCTGGATTTTCACAATAGAAGAAATAGTATGGTGCCCACTTCCTGTTGACAAACTCTCGTATTACAGCTAAACAGTACACTAAGATATGTTTCTGATAACATTTTACATGAGAAATAGGCAATACCGTAAAAATCCTAGTCTACATTTGATCAGCTCTGCCTGGTTTTACCTTCTGACTTTTCCAAGAAATCTCTTATTACAGCTAAACAGTGCACTTAAACATGTTTCTAAAAATAAAAAAAATGTCATTTGCGGGGCGCAACTTTGTAGGATATTGTACGAACTGTTGTGCGTGCATTTTTTGTAGGATATCATACAAACTGTTCTATAAGAAAAGGTCGTGTTATGATACAGAGCTGGTTGAAAATTGCCCAAATATCCCTTTAAACCTCCAGTTTACATGGACGCAAGACAAAATGATGTGGACGCATCGCAGTAGAGGTGAGGTTTGCGTAAACTGACCCTTTAACTTCGATTAAAACTCAAAACAGCTACGAGCAGCAGGAGAAAACAAGCTGACATCAGTCCACCTACGTCTGAAACCGGTGCACAAATATGATGTAGACCCACATGTAAACAAAAGCAAACAAATAAACCGACCAGTATATTTATATATAAACATACATATATACAAATAATCGACCAAAAAAGCAACTCGATTATTTAACTCGACACGGAGCTGACGTTCATACGGAGAGAGTAAAGCTAGAAACACACAGTAGATATGGACACAATGTACAGATGTGCACGTGCACACACCACATACACAAAGGCACAAATATACACAACGCAATGGATACGAACGTGCAAAACCACATGTACATAAACATATACACAGATATGTACAAGCCTGCAACTACACACACACACACACACACACACACACAGTGAAGCACAATGTGTGTGTTTGTGTGAACGTGGGCCGTGGTGAGTCATCACCTCTGCCTCCCTCCATCTCTCATCAAACAAACACACACATACACACACACACACACACACACGAGGGAGACACACGGTCGTCAGGCAAGTGATGTCACTGTTGTCATAGAGACAGCCGGGCCGAGCAGGGATTGGCAGAGAGCGGCTGCGGAGGGAGACCTTGTTTACGTTGCGCTCGGGCTCTTTTTTTTTTCTTCCGCTCTTTTGTGTCGTTCACTCCGTTTCCTTCTCTTCACGTCGCTCTTTCCACCTTTCTGACAATGTGACGAACCTCATAGAGAAGCTCACAAACTTCACACACTCACATTTCAGCGCCGGTGCACTCGACGTCACCGTCACACACACACACACACACACACACACACACACCCCAGAGCTCAAGTGATGACTCAGAGTTAACACACACTGAAATGCAGCCGTTGTCTCTGCTGAGTTTAAATTCCCTCTGAACCAACAGATCACAGATCACACAAGTTAGAAGAAACAAAACGAGCTGTTGTTTGAGTTGTTGAGTATATTTTACTCAAATATTCCAGGTTCAACACTGATTAAAGACGTTTTCATGCACAAACGACATCATCCTGAACAAAACGTACTCAAATATTCTCAAGGTTTCACCCGGACACAGCACGGGACGTCAGTGTTACAGCGTTTGAGCACAGATGTTGCAGACTGTAAAATGTCATGTTTTAAAAACACAGTCTGGAACTAAGTTTATCCTTCTTCAACACTCCAGGGGTTGGACACAGATCACAGATGTTCAAGGACACAAAATGGGCTGCCTTTGAATGCAGTCTTGAATTTAACAGACTTTTCTACAATTTTCAAGCAGCAAATGTTTCAGGACAAAAACTGGGCATTTTCTTAACCTCTCTAACTCTGCCAGGACGCCGACGTCCTCGCTCCCCTCCTCCTCTGTTAAATGGTATCTCCCAGGCGCACTACGTCATCAAACCATGTGATGTTTGGTATCGCCGGATTCAGGAAACTCTCGACTCGAAATAACATCGTTTTTCTTTTATTTATTATGTATTTCACACCAGAGCAGCCTAAACACACAAAGTCCAAAATCAGGATGAGTGGTGACAAGTCATGTCATGCTGTTTTTCGACGGGAAAAGTTAAAGGATTACTCGCGATCTTATGTGGAGCTGTTAGTGGGCACGTAGCTGGTTTATAAAGGAGTCTCACTCCTACCACTATTTTTGGCTGAGATACACCGTCTAGAAAGTGGGATCATAACTTTCACGTTTCATATGGCTTTATTTGGTGATATTTTATGGTGTTTCTGTGTCATAAACAACATCAGCTATCATAATCACACCTGATTTCAATAAGGTACAATGTTTGTCATTTGGAGCTCCGCCTGGATCTTTTCATGGTAAAAACACTGTAGAATGGTCATACTTTGAGCAGTCTTCTTCAGTAGTGTGTGCCTACAGCCCCACAGTGTCATTTACCTGCTCAGATGAAGCCACAGACAGTTATTCATCCTGAAACACATGTTTTATTTTATTTTTGGCAAAATCTTAAACTTTTTACTGACTTCAGAGGCCCATTAGAAGCTACAGTCATTTTAATTTGGGAATGTCATTTTAGGCGTTTTTGCTGCAAAATGGGGGTGGAGTGCAAGATTAATACAGCCTGGAATTAAATACATTTTACTGAAATATATAAGGTTACAGACAACTGATGTTTACGGACACAAAAAGGTCAGTTTTTTTCTGCAGATGAGCTTTTATTAAAATACAAGATTACAGGTGTTTAAGGGTTAAAAAATTGGCAGATTTTTTAATACAGTCTGGAATTGAATAGATTTTACTCAAATATTTGAAATTACAGATGTTCAAGGACACAAAATGGGCTGTTTTTGTAATACAGTTTGGAATTAAATATATTTTACTAAAGTATTCACGATTACTGATGTTTAAGTGGGATAATACTCAAGATTATATATCTTAAAGGACACAAAATTGGCCATTTTTTTGAATGCGGCTTTGAATGCTATAGACTTTGCTAAAATTTTCAAGGAGCAAATGTAGGAAACAAAATGAGCAGGTTTTTTTCTCGGCACAGAAGGGAATTACAAAGACTTCACTAAATATTTAATATTACAGATTTTTCAGGACAAAATTTGGATATTTTTTCATGCAGTCTGGAATGAAATACATTTTACTAGAATATTCAAGGTTACAGATCACTGATGTTTAAGGACACAAAATGGTCAGGCTTTTTCTGTAGACGAGTTTTTATGAAAATACAAGATTACATGTGTTTAAGGGTTAAAAAATGGGCAGTTATTTTTTAATGCGGTCTTGAATGCTATAGACTTTACTAACATTTTCAAGCAGCAAATGTCGGACACAAATTGGGCAGTTTGGAAATGAACTATTTAAAATTACAGATGTTTAACGACACAAAAGGCAGTTCATTATTGTAGTCTGGAATTACACAGATGACTACAATACTCAAAGTTATACATGTTAAAGGACACAAATGGGCAGCTTTTTTCATTCAGTTTGGTATTAAATATAAACTAAAATAAAATCTGTTTGGTAGATTATTTTGTTGTTGTAACAATACTTCTTGGCAATACATCCTATACTGTTGGAAAGCCTGTTTATTTCCCTTTTAAATGGTGCCACATTTGTAAGGAACATATGTTTGTGGGATGAGCAGCAGAGCTGAGCATGTGGGTTGCGCCCATTTATTTTTACTAAGATATTCAAGATAATGGTTGTTAAAGGACAAACAACAGGCAGTTTTTAATGCAGCCTGGAATGAAGCAGATTTTACTAAAATATTTGAGCATACAGATGTTTCAGAATAAGAAATGGGCTGTTTTTCAAATGCAGTCAGAAATTGGTATTAATTGGATTTTACTGAAATATACAAGTTAACAGATGTTAAAGGACACAAACATGGGCAGATTTTCGATGCAGTCTGGTATTAGATGTTTGTTTGCAGTGCAGTCTGTAATGCAACCTGTTACTCTCTCTATCACACACTCTCATTCTTACATTTCAGCACATGCACTTCCTCTGAGCATCATCCAATTCTCACGTCAGGACACCGAACAATGAACGCTGCTCATGTTCCCTAAATGTTCCCGTCTCTGCAAACACAGAACATCTTCAAGACGCAGAAACACACCGCCATCAATAATTCAGCTGCCTCTGAAGGCTGAGACACACAGGTGCACGCTCACGCACGTGCACACTCCTGTAATGACATCCTAACCACGTTTGAACAGGCAGGAAGGAAGCAGGAAACCCACTGAGGGATTATAGACGGCCCCGTTAACGGCAGGCTGAGCCGTGACGGCTCGTCGGCTCCTGACTGTGTTGATGGACAGAAGACACGTCACGGCTTTCTGAAGCGTGTCGCTGCGACTGGAGCCCGCTGGGAACACTCACTATTGGCTGGCTTACTATTCTCGTCACGCTGCATTCAGGGTACCGTAAATACGAGCTTCCCACTGGGGAAGAAAGTGTTCACATCAGCCTCCCAGAGGAGGACATCTAAGTTTTACTTTGGCTGCATGAATGTGCTGCAAGAGTGAACAAATTATAACAGATAGAAAAGACATTTTTAAAGGGTCAGTCCGTCTAAATCACATACACAAAAAATCTTATTTCTTAGACAGTCAACTGTTGGACTGTAATGATGACGACTACAATTTTGCAACCTGCAACACTTTGTGTGTGATCGGGGCCAAAGTTACTTTCATTCCTGATTAAGCATTCAGCTCAAGGCTCCGCTGCACCTCATGCTGTGTTGTTTCTGACATCTATCAAAGCTTTGTGTTTAATTAGCAGAATCCCTGTAAACAGCAGCGTCTCAGCTGTGAGGACTCATTTAAAATGTTGATGAAGACGCTCCATCAAAGCTGAGCGCTAATGTGGAAGAAACAAACGCCCCCCAGCCAATCTAAATGGCTGATGTGCAACACTGTCACGCTTTTCATTTCTCCTGGACTATTATTGTAGGGCAGCAATACTTGAGTCCAAAATGAATTTCCCTACGTGGACAATTAAGTATATTGCATCGTATCACATCGTACCGCATTGCATCGTGTCGTATCACATCATGAAATAGAATTTGGTATAACCATGACGTCATAAATATGAGCCTGTGTGTGACGGCTCCAATGAACCCAACATGTGAACATGACTTCATGCTCACATGCTGGAATAAAACTGGCAAAGTAAAAGTGGAAGACTCACCATCGTTGCACAGCTGATCTCTCGGACAGAGCTTCTTTTCAAACAAACAACCTGCGGACACAAAAACAACAACAGTCAGTTAGAAAGAAGCTGCAAACTCAACAAAGAAACAACCAGTGTTCTTAGAAATGTGTTGATCTGTCCAAACTCCTTTAAAATCAAACTCCTGCAGGTGTTCCGCCTGAATTTAACCCTAAATGTCTCATTATTGGACTGGAAACACAAACTATTTGTCAGATTATGAGCAGAAACAGATGTGAATCATATGGCTGCTAGTGGCGATGCTAGAATGAACCTTTAAAACTCTGTCACTTCCTATTGGTCGGTTGCAGAAACATTGCTTTTGAAAAAAAATGTAGTGCTTTTTTTTTGCAGTGTTGGTGCTACCTAGTGGTCGATTTAAATGAAACTTTTAGAATATGTTCCAGGTACTTGTTTGGACATTTCCTGCAGGTTTTGTGATGATTGGCTCAATGATTGTGAAGTTAGGTCCATTTTTGTGCTAAGCCACGCCCCCTCTAAAGTTCATTGGTCACTATCTTCAAAATGGAAAGTTATCATGAGCTTGGACTAGCGATGACCGCAAGTTTTGTGATGATTGGTTTGATGGCAACGGCATAAGGTCCATTTTTTGTGCTAAGCCACGCCCCCTCCAAAGTTCATTGGTGAATATCTTCCAAACGCAATGAGATATCAAAAACCTTTTGATAAGTTTTGATGAGGTTTATCAAGTGATGATCCACAGAAAATTTGGTACAAATCAGTCCTAAGGTTTAGGAGGAGATGTTGAAAATGTGCTTTTCATAAAAATCAAAATGGCATCATGGCATTATGTTGTGCCAAATTCTTTTTTTTCCTTTCTTTCTTTTTTGCAGTTTTTTTTTATTTCAAAGAAAATGTTAGGGTACATTGCTGGTAACTCTTACACATTCCCTGCAAGTTTTGTGATGATTGGTTCAATGGCAATGGAGTAAGGTCCATTTTTTGTGCTAGGCCACGCCCCCTCCTAAGTTCATTGGTCATTATCTTCAAAACGCAATAAGATATCAAAAACATTTTCATAAGTTTTGATGAGGTTTATCAAGTGGTGATCCACAGAAAATTTGGTAAAAATCAGACATAAGGTTCAGAAGGCGATGTTGAAAATGTGCTTTTAATCGTGTCGTGCCAAATTCTTTTTTTTTTGCAATTTTTTTTGCAATTTTGGCGCTACCTAGTGGTCGATTTGAATGGAACTTTCAGGTTGATTTCAATTAAATTTTAGGGTACGTTGCTGGTACCTCTGTAGACATTCCCTGCAGGTTATGTGATGATTGGCTCAACAGTAGTGGAGTTAGGCCTATTTTGTAAGCCACGCCCTCTCTAAAGTTCATTGGTCATTATCTTCAAAACGCAATGAGATGTCAAAAACCTTTTGATAAGTTTTGATGAGGTTTATCCAGTGATGAGCCACATAAAATTTGGTAAAAATCAGACCTAAGATTTAGGAGGAAATGTGCTTTCCATAAAAATCTAAATAGCGTTGCGGCATTGTGTTGTGCCAAATTATTTTTTTGTGTGTGTGCAATGTTTTTGTTGTTGCAATTTTGGCGCTACCTAGTGGTCGAGTTGAATGAAACTTTCAGGATATGTTCCTGGTCCCTCTTTAGATATTTCCTGCAGGTTTTGTGATGATTGGCTCAATGATTGTGAAGTTAGATCCATTTTTGTGCTAAGCCACGCCCCCTCTAAAGTTCATTGGTCAGTATCTTCAAAACGGAAAGTTATGATGAGCTTGGACTAGCGATGATCCACAGAAAATTTGGTATGAATCAAACCTACAATTTCAGACGAATTTTTAAAAATGTGTTTCTCAAACGATTCAAATTGGCGGACATTTTTACAGTGGTCCTTTCATGGTTGTGTATGTGTTTTTGTAGAGCACACTGAGCAGCACTCGTGTGTCAAATTTCAAGTCAATAGGACTTAAGGTATGAGGGGAATGGCCTTTCAGAACTGTTTTCCTGGGCCTTGATTATAGCGCCCCCATCTAGCTGATTGGTGTCATATTTCTTGAGCAGTATTCTTCCAATCACTGGTGAAAATTTCATGTGTCTATAATGCACCATCTCACGGGAATTTGGGAAAACATTTCTTAGGAAGAAAAAGAAGCCAAAGCAAAAACAACAGGGTTTCAGCCCTTTGGAAAATTTAACCCTTTAATGCTGCAAAACTCTGTAACGTCAGTCGTTAAAGTTAAGTTTACAACAGGACACAGGAATAAATGAGTTGAGGAAAGCCCAGCCGGCGCGTGCAGCCACACAGCATGTCAGTGTTGTGTTGCTTAGTGATGAGAATATGATCATGTGTGTGTGTTACAGTCGACCTTTTCCCAGCACAGGTCCTAATCTCTTATGAGGCCGTAAACAGCAGCAGATGTGAAGCCGCTCGCTCCGTTCTGTGTATTTGCACCTGTTTGCATTGCGTTTTCATTAAAGATTTATGTCATCCCTGTGTGAAATTCATCTGTCCTGTGATAACTTCAGAGCGTACGCCTCAGCCTGCACAAACACACTGTTTAAACACACTTTGATTCCCATTTTAAGCATCGTTTCCACTCTGTCCTGAGGTAAAGAGCATCACTGATGCTCAGAGCCCTCTACAGACGCACTGTGACATCACTGATATGGAAAGGGGGCACTGGAACCAACAAGTCCATTATTGATCAAAGAAAAAAACACTAAAATTTCAAGATTTGATTGATAATAAAACTATTCAAATCAGGGGTTGTTCCAGCTGAGAGGAAACAAAACCACCAACAAGAACAAAAGCAAAACTTGAATAGTTATGAGCTGGACCAGTGATTTTCTATTCAGAAACATCCACCTGCAGAGCCAGAGAGCCGAGTACCAGGACGGAGATTGCTTAATATATAGTTAAGAAGGTACCTCAGTTTTATCACTGCTCAATTTAAGGAAGTCGAAGGAGGACCAGGATGAAGGTAGTCAGAGAGGGTGGAGGTAGGTTTTGGTGGACAGATAGAGCTGAGTGTCATCTGCATAGCAATGGAAGTGGATGTTAAATTTACGGAAGATGTAGCTCAGAGGAGGTGAGTAGATGATAAACAGAAGGGGACCCAAGACAGAACCTTGAGGAACACTGTCAGTAACTGGAAATGTTTTGAGCTGGATAACTTGAGTACAATCAGAGAGATATGGATTTAAACCAGTCAAGGGGTGTGCCTGGGATTCCAATGGAGACTTTTCCACCAGCTAGCGCACCAGCTCACTAGCTAACGCGGTCTGCTCATCAGCTCTTTAATCATGGATCATTACAGAATACAGCAATTTTCACCACTGTTCATTTTAGGAGGACCGCTGCAAGGAGACGTGGTCTTTATTTAGATTATCAAACAAATGATGGGTCACAGATTTGTGTTTCTGGCTGCCAGTGTTAGCTAGCTGAAAGGTTGTCTATTTCCACTTTAAAATGTTAAATAAAAATGTTGCTGTCTGTTTATACTTTGAATTGAATCAGTGCTAAAATGGATGGTCCAGAGGTCAGGGGGGGCAGCAAACCAAACTGACCCAGGCTGCTACTCCGCTAAAAGAACCAGACGGAGGGCTGGACGTTCACAGGTTGTGTCCACACACCCCTGGATGAGGAGCCATGGACTTTGTCATTTTTTTTTCCCTGGGGGTTTCCTACCCCTACCCTCCGGACCAACCATTCTAGCACTATCCATCCATCCATCCACCCATTTTCATCCACTTATCCAGGGCCAGGTCACGGGGAGAGCAGGCTTTCCAGCTCCTCCTGGAGGACCCCGAGGTGTTCCCAGGCAAGAGAGATTTATAATCCCGCCAGTGTGTTCTGGGTCTGCCCCGGGGCCTCCTTTGAAGCAAATTTTACAGAGTGGCCAAATCTGGAATTAAGATTTTGGGGTCTGTCACATGATGCCAAGAGGCCCAAAGATACTTTTCACACTGAACCTCCACAGAGAGCTGTGGTCACGCGGACATGGACGTTCTATTCATAGTACAATAAAAATAGAGATAAAAGAAAAAGGACAAGAAAAAACAGAAGATCAGTTTTTGTTGGTGGGATTTGTCTCTACGACAGCTCCGCCTGCGCCCAGTGTTATTTCCCCTGTCACCTGAAATCTATAAAACGCCAGGAGGAGTATCGACTACATGACGACACAAACAAACTGCCTGAGCAGCAGCTCTCACAGAGGGAATCTCCATTAAAGGAGGGAAGAGAAGACGCTGCTAAACATAGAACCCAAGAGATTCTCCATCCATCCATCCATCCGTCGCCCTCTCCGTCCAAACTCCACTGGATGACTAATCTCTGCTCCGTCCGCTCTTCTCCTCCACCCACACATCCTTCCCATCTTATCTGTCCATCCCTATCCTCCCTCCTCCTCCTCCTCCTCCTCCTCTCCTCTGTCTTCGGTTGTTTCATCATCTTGTTAGACTCTTCCTGCAGTCTGCCCGTCACTGTCGCTCAGTCACCTCTTTAATACACAACATTACCGACTAATTACAACTCTAATGAGCAGACTGATGGCTATCAACCCAAAAATTGCTGCAACAACTTCTGAGACATAATTTAAGACAGGAAGTTTATCACATATCTATGACTAAAACACAGCGCTGAGCTGCATCTTAAATTCATCTCCAAGTTCTCAGCTTTCAAACAATGAAACCAAAAGAGGTGATAAACCTCCTGCGTGTGGTACATTACTGTCCTCGTCAACAGAGTCTGGTGGCTTTAAAGAGAGCAATATAACGGCTCCAGCTCCCCGTCCAAAGGGCTGTCTGAGGGTTAGGTAATGCAGTGAAAATACGACACTGACTGTGGATAAGTACCTCATGAAACCCCGCTTCACAAAGCAAACAAACATGGGAGTTTTTCAGCAACCTGGATAGTGCCACAAAAAGCGGATGCTCCAGTCTTAGTTAGTAGTTAGCAAATCTCATTCATGGCGCCCTGTTTAAACTGGTCTGACCTGCCTACTGTTGCTGCTTCCTCTGCAAGCTGCTTTGCAACCTGCCTCCACCCCAGCTCCTCCTTTTGCTGTGTCTAACTTATCAATGTCATTTCTGTTTGTCACTGATGCTGCTCTGTTCTTTGCTGCTGCTCTCCCTGCCTTAAAGCTTTCCATGTAGGCACATGGAAGGGCAGGAAGGTGTGTTCACCTCAAATTCACTGTTTTCAAAGTAGATGCACAACAGTTACGTTCAAACTCCAGAGCGACACCCTCGCACTGCGCACACGTTCCCCAGTGTCTCTTTTTCAGGGTGTGACGGCTGCACCCTGTCTCTGACGCATATCTTGTGACGAGGAACAACCAATCACAGCCAACTGACAACTTTCCCTTCATCCATAAATATCAGTCTGTGATAAATACGGAAATGTTGATCATGTTAGTGCAGGGCTACCCGGAGCTTTACATCTGTCCCACGGATGATAGGCCTACACACTTATAAACAGCTCCTGGAAGAAGATCAGCTCTGCTCTCAGGATTTCAGGTGGACAGGCTCCATTACAGTGCTTGTTCAGGTTGCCACGCTCTTGAAAGTACAAGAGTACCACTTAGTGCATGACCTCGCATTTTGTACGGTCCCTTAGGCTTTCCATGTACGCACGTGGAAGGGCAGAGGCATATGCTCTCTCTACCTTTGGCTTTCACATAGGCACGTGGAAGGGCAGA
Organism: Epinephelus malabaricus; assembly: GCA_037127435.1. Classification (NCBI taxonomy): domain Eukaryota; kingdom Metazoa; phylum Chordata; class Actinopteri; order Perciformes; family Serranidae; genus Epinephelus; species Epinephelus malabaricus. The sequence goes on from JANUFT010000300.1 coordinate 38,103, forward strand.
GATGCCCAGAACAGAGCCATCCCGCCATATAAAAAACTGCAAATGTAAATAAAGTTTTCTTCTGACTGAACTACTATTTTTGAGTTTGGTGGCTTTACAGAGAGCCGATTTAACGGCTTCAGTTTCCTGTCTGACAGCGAGGTAAAGAAGTAAATATATTACACTGCCAATGGATGAGTGTCTCACACCCACAGTCCCACTTCAAAAAAAAACATCCAAACTGTCTCTTTAAAGTATCAAAAGTAAACTTGTGTAAGTTGTTTTTACTGCTGTTGATGAAACAAGTTGAATATTCGTTCTGTTCTGGCCACTCATTAAAGGACAAAACCGACTCAGTAACAGAGAGATTTTTGCGGTGGAGCTGATTTAGCAGGCGTGAGGAGGATCCAGGGAGCGACAGAAACACACTCAGCAATAAGCTCCTGTGTTTGATTCAATTGCACCAGAAAAAAAACAACATGAAAATGACTCAGCTCAGAGTCGGTGCTTAGTGGCTCCAGCTGGCAGAAGGGCTTTACGTTACTCAGGGGAAACTCCTCAAGATATTCCCTCCCTGCTTCACTCACAAACTTCTTTCTCCGGCTAAAACTCATCACAGACAGAGAGACAGAGGCAGCGACCGAGGTTACAGCTCCAGCTCCATTTTGTTCCCTGAGAAGGTGTGGTTCTGTCTGAGCAGGACCCACGTTGTTTCCTCACATCATGACTAAAGGGAGATGTTACGAGACATTTAAAATGAATTCATCCTCATCATCACGTTCTGTTTGGAGTTCAGTATCTCAAGGCTGCAGCTCAAATAAGTGGAACACCCAGGCGAGACGCTTGCAAAGCTGCACAGGCAACAAAAAAGGCTGTTTTTCTACAGAGACATTTCCTGCCATGACAGAACCACAAAAGCGACGTTTTTTTACCAAGTTATCGCTGCATTTCTAGCGGCCTTTTAGGCACCAAATGTGTGTGTTTTGTAGTGACACTTTGCTGTTTCCAGCAGCGTTTAAGGCATGAAAATCAGTTGTTTTTTATCGAGACATCTTTGCATTTCCTGTCAAAATAGTGCCACAAAAAAATGATTGTTTGTAATCAAAACATTGCTGTGTTTCTAACCGGGATAGTGCCAAGAAAAGCAGTTGTTTTTTTTTTACTGTGACGACGCTGCGTTTCCTGAATGGATACTGCCACAAAAAATGGTTGTGTTTTTACCGACATTGCTGCAACTCCAGCAGCATTTTAGGTGTGAAAATCAGTTGTTTTTATCAAGAGATTTTTGCATTTCCTGCAGGATAGTGCCATGAAAAGTTGTTGTTTTTAAGCGTGATTGCAGCAATATGCAGCGTTTTTTTTTAGACATCACAGACACGTGTGTTTTGTAGTGATACACTGCTGTTCCCGGGGTTTTAGGCATGAAAATCTGTTGTTTTTTGTCAAGACATCTTTGCATTTCCTGACAAGATAGCGCCACAAAAATTTGTTCTTTATCACCCAGTCATCGTTGCGTTTCCTGGCGGAACAGTGCCACAAAAAGTGGATGTTTTGCACAGAGACATTGCTGCAATTCCAGCCGCTTTTTAAGCACTAAATGTGTGTGTTTTTGGGACACGTTGCTGTTTACAGTGACTTTTTAGGCACGAAAATCAGTTGTTTTTAATCGAGACATTGCTGCGTTTCCTGCCATCCTTTTGCCAGAAGCATGTTTCCAGCAGCGTTCAAGGCACCAAACATTCATGCTTTGTAGCAAACTGTCACCGTTTTTCCAGCTGCGTTTTTAGCAGAGACATTGTTGCGTCCCCTGCTGAGATAGTGCCGCAAACAGCAGTTGTATTTCACAGAGACGTCGCTGCATTTCCTGCAGTGATTCTGCCCCCAAACCGGGTATTTTCAGCCAAACCATGATGTTTGTCAAACCACAACAAAGTGGTGTTTGTGCCTTAACACACATTAACCACATAACGTTTTAACATATCTGCTACACACTAAAGTGAACACAGTCGTGGTTTACAGAAACGTACAATGCCAATATATTTCCTGGCGACTGAGTTGAGTAGTTTCAGTTGTCTAAAGGAAACCTAAACGTTCAGCTGATGAGATGGTCTTTCATGAGGGCTGCTGTCGCTGAAACAAAGACGTGTATCTTTAATGTTCGCAGGATGACTCATAACAACTCAGTGGCAGATGTAACGGGGGACAGATTTGGCTTGAAGATGAAGATCTGAAGATATTAAGAACAACGACTGAGCCAGTGAACAGTTTGGAAAGAAGCCATGTGCACTCTCAGACTCTTTCTCTTTCACTGTTTGCTGCTGATATTCAGCATTAAAAAAAGAAAAACATGTTGTACATGGAAAAGGCAATATTAAGAAAATCACGCTGAGTCATCTTTAACTCCAGCCTCCCATCACCATCATCACCATCATCAGTGTCTCTCTTCCTTTTATTGTCCATTAACCGCCTGCCAGATTCAGTCCAGTGTCATTTCCATAATGGTGCTGCTGGCATTTGTGGCTGCTGCTGTGTGAGTGTGAGCTCGTCCTCTGCTCTGCAGCCTGACAGAGGATATTTAAGGTGGAATGAGTCAGCCAGGACGGAACCTGCGCCGTGTGCTGCTGAGTGGCAGCAGAGGCAGCGAGGTTGTGACCCGGCTCTGCTCAGATAACCTTTAAACTTTAATCTTTATACCGGCTCACGATAATCAGTCTGACTGCAGCTCACTGCGCGCAGCATTTAAATACAAGTCTGCTGGTATTTCACATTTTCCTTGCTCTCAACAAATCACATGAAAACAACACCGTCCAGTCACCAGTAGAAAATATTGCCATTGCACCAATGAGAGATGGTTGTCAAGCTGCAGAACAAACAACAAAACCGGTTGCTTTTAGCAAAACACTGCTGTGTGTCCAGCTGCTTTTCAGGCATCAAAGCTGGGTGTCACCCTTTCTCCAGTGGCACCTTTAAGCAACCTATCATCATGTTTCCAGCGGCGTTTAAGGCATCAAACATTGCTGTTGCGTAGCCACATGTCACTATTTTTCCTGCAGCTTGTTTAAGCAACCTGTCACTTTGTTTCCAGCAGTTTTAAAGCATCCAACATGGACGTGATGTAGCTTCCTGTTGCGATGTTTCCAGCAGCTTTTGAGGCCCTTAACGTGGATGTTTTGTAGCAACTGTCACCGTTTTCATGCAGATTTTTAAGCAACCTGTTGCTTTCTTCTAAGTGTTATTGAAGCCCACATCATGGGTGTTTTGTAGCAACCTGTCACCCTTGTTTCTAGTAGCTTTTTAGCAACCCATTGCTGTGTTTCCAGTGGCTTTCAGGCCCCAAATGTGGGTGTTTAGTAGCAGCCTGTCACCTTTTTTCCAGCAGCTTCCTTAGCAACCTGTCATCATGATTCCAGCGGTGTTTAAGGCAGTCACCATTGGTGTTTTGTAGCCACCTGTCACAGTTTTTCCAGTGGCCTTCTTAGCAACCTATCATCATGTTTCTAGCAGCGTTTAAGGAATCAAACATTGCTGTTGCGTAGCCACCTGTCACTATTTTTCCTGCACCTTTTTTAAGCAACCTGTCACGTTGTTTCCAGCAGTTTTAAAGCATCCAACATGGACGTGATGTAGCAACCTGTCAGCATTTTTCCAGTGGCTGTTAAGACCCAAACTTGGGTGCTTTGTAGCAATTTCTTGCCCTGAGTCCAACAACTTTCTTAGCAACCTATATCATCATGTTTCCAGCAGCGTTTAAGGCATCAAACATTGGTGTTTTCAGGCTGGTCTCTGTCCGTGGTGCTGAAACACTCAGACTGGTCTCTGTGTGTGAAACACTCAGACTGGTCTCTGGCCTGTTTCTTTTGTGGTACTTTTGTGTCTTTTGTTTCTCTTTGTGGTACTTTTGTGTCTTTTGTGGTACTTTTGTGTCTTTTGTTTTTCTATGTGGAACTTTTGTGTCTTTTGTTTCTCTTTGTGGTACTTTTGTGTCTTTTGTGGTACTTTTGTGTCTTTTGTTTTTCTATGTGGAACTTTTGTGTCTTCTGTGTCTTTTGTTTTTCTATGTGGTACTTTTGTGTCTTTTGTGGTACTTTTGTGTCTTTTGTTTTTCTATGTGGAACTTTTGTGTCTTTTGTTTCTCTTTGTGGTACTTTTGTGTCTTCTGTGGTACTTTTGTGTCTTTTCTTTTTCTATGTGGTACTTTTGTGTCTTTTGTTTCTCTTTGTGGTACTTTTGTGTCTTTTGTGGTACTTTTGTGTCTTTTGTTTCTCTTTGTGGTACTTTTGTGTCTTTTGTTTTTCTATGTGGAACTTTTGTGTCTTTTGTTTCTCTTTGTGGTACTTTTGTGTCTTTTGTTTTTCTATGTGGTACTTTTGTGTCTTCTGTGTCTTTTGTTTTTCTATGTGGTACTTTTGTGTCTTTTGTGGTACTTTTGTGTCTTTTGTTTCTCTTTGTGGTACTTTTGTGTCTTTTGTTTTCTATGTGGTACTTTTGTGTCTTTTGTGGTACTTTTGTGTCTTTTGTTTCTCTTTGTGGTACTTTTGTGTCTTTTGTTTTTCTATGTGGAACTTTTGTGTCTTCTGTGTCTTTTGTTTTTCTATGTGGTACTTTTGTGTCTTTTGTGGTACTTTTGTGTCTTTTGTTTCTCTTTGTGGTACTTTTGTGTCTTCTGTGGTACTTTTGTGTCTTTTGTTTTTCTATGTGGAACTTTTGTGTCTTTTGTTTCTCTTTGTGGTACTTTTGTGTCTTTTGTGGTACTTTTGTGTCTTTTCTTTTTCTATGTGGTACTTTTGTGTCTTTTGTTTCTCTTTGTGGTACTTTTGTGTCTTTTGTGGTACTTTTGTGTCTTTTGTTTCTCTTTGTGGTACTTTTGTGTCTTTTGTTTTTCTATGTGGTACTTTTGTGTCTTTTGTTTCTCTTTGTGGTACTTTTGTGTCTTTTGTTTTTCTATGTGGTACTTTTGTGTCTTCTGTGTCTTTTGTTTTTCTATGTGGTACTTTTGTGTCTTTTGTGGTACTTTTGTGTCTTTTGTTTCTCTTTGTGGTACTTTTGTGTCTTTTGTTTTTCTATGTGGTACTTTTGTGTCTTTTGTGGTACTTTTGTGTCTTTTGTTTCTCTTTGTGGTACTTTTGTGTCTTTTGTTTTTCTATGTGGAACTTTTGTGTCTTTGTTTCTCTGTGGTACTTTTGTGTCTTTTGTTTTTCTATGTGGAACTTCTGTGTCTTTTGTTTCTCTTTGTGGTACTTTTGTGTCTTTTGTTTTTCTATGTGGTACTTTTGTGTCTTCTGTGTCTTTTGTTTTTCTATGTGGTACTTTTGTGTCTTTTGTTTCTCTTTGTGGTACTTTTGTGTCTTCTGTGGTACTTTTGTGTCTTTTGTTTTTCTATGTGGAACTTTTGTTTCTCTTTGTGGTACTTTTGTGTCTTTTGTTTCTCTTTGTGGTACTTTTGTGTCTTTTGTGGTACTTTTGTGTCTTTTGTTTTTCTATGTGGAACTTTTGTTTCTCTTTGTGGTACTTTTGTGTCTTTTGTTTTTCTATGTGGTACTTTTGTGTCTTTTGTGGTACTTTTGTGTCTTTTGTTTCTCTTTGTGGTACTTTTGTGTCTTCTGTGGTACTTTTGTGTCTTTTGTTTTTCTATGTGGAACTTTTGTGTCTTTTGTTTCTCTTTGTGGTACTTTTGTGTCTTTTGTGGTACTTTTGTGTCTTTTGTTTCTCTTTGTGGTACTTTTGTGTCTTTTGTTTTTCTATGTGGAACTTTTGTGTCTTTTGTTTCTCTTTGTGGTACTTTTGTGTCTTTTGTTTTTCTATGTGGTACTTTTGTGTCTTCTGTGTCTTTTGTTTTTCTATGTGGTACTTTTGTGTCTTTTGTGGTACTTTTGTGTCTTTTGTTTCTCTTTGTGGTACTTTTGTGTCTTTTGTTTTTCTATGTGGTACTTTTGTGTCTTTTGTGGTACTTTTGTGTCTTTTGTTTCTCTTTGTGGTACTTTTGTGTCTTTTGTTTTTCTATGTGGAACTTTTGTGTCTTTGTTTCTCTGTGGTACTTTTGTGTCTTTTGTTTTTCTATGTGGAACTTCTGTGTCTTTTGTTTCTCTTTGTGGTACTTTTGTGTCTTTTGTTTTTCTATGTGGTACTTTTGTGTCTTCTGTGTCTTTTGTTTTTCTATGTGGTACTTTTGTGTCTTTTGTTTCTCTTTGTGGTACTTTTGTGTCTTCTGTGGTACTTTTGTGTCTTTTGTTTTTCTATGTGGAACTTTTGTTTCTCTTTGTGGTACTTTTGTGTCTTTTGTTTCTCTTTGTGGTACTTTTGTGTCTTCTGTGGTACTTTTGTGTCTTTTGTTTTTCTATGTGGTACTTTTGTTTCTCTTTGTGGTACTTTTGTGTCTTTTGTTTCTCTTTGTGGTAGTTTTGTGTCTTTTGTGGTACTTTTGTGTCTTCTGTGGTACTTTTGTGTCTTTTGTTTCTCTTTGTGGTACTTTTGTGTCTTTTGTTTTTTTATGTGGTACTTTTGTGTCTTCTGTGTCTTTTGTTTTTCTATGTGGTACTTTTGTGTCTTTTGTGGTACTTTTGTGTCTTTTGTTTGTTTTTGTGGTACTTTTGTGTCTTTTGTTTGTTTTTGTGGTACTTTTGTGTCTTTTGTTTTTTTATGTGGTACTTTTGTGTCTTCTGTGTCTTTTGTTTTTCTATGTGGTACTTTTGTGTCTTTTGTTTGTTTTTGTGGTACTTTTGTGTCTTTTTGTGTCTTTTGTTTCTCTTTGTGGTACTTTTGTGTCTCTTTGCAGTACTTGTGTCTGTTTGTGTCTCCTTGTGGTAATTTTTTGTGTTTTTGGCCATTTTGTTTCTCTTTGTGTTGATGTGTGTCTCTTTAAGGTATTTTATGTCACTTTGTGGTAACTGTGTGTCTTTTGTCTCTTTTTGTGTCTCTGAGTTCATCTTGTGTCTTTATGACGTATTTTTTGTCTCTTTGTGTCTCTTTGATGTCATGTTTTGTATCTTTGAGGTCATGTTTTGTCTCTTTCAGTTCCCTCCAGCAGCTAACAGGTGACAAAACAAAACCACAAACGCAGCACTTGAACACTGATGAAGATGCTGATCACCATGGGAACCATTAAAGCTCAGCCCGACTGGGGAGGTGAGTGATGAACTTACAGCAGTAATCTAACACCTGAGATGATCCTCGTGATGTTCTCACAGGGGCGCAGCATGTGTTGACTGTGCAGCAGCTGATCATACTTTCACTGGAGAACATTAAACTTGTGAATGGATTGAATACGGGCAGAATATTCTAGAGACTCATGTCAACAGTGTGTGACTGTGTGTACATCATAGTGTTGGTGCTGCTGTTGCCATCAACAGTGTGTGACTGTGTGTACATCATAGTGTTGGTGCTGCTGTTGCCATCAACAGTGTGTGACTGTGTGTACATCATAGTGTTGGTGCTGCTGTTGCCATCAACAGTGTGTGACTGTGTGTACATCATAGTGTTGGTGCTGTTGTTGCCATCAACAGTGTGTGACTGTGTGTACATCATAGTGTTGGTGCTGTTGTTGCCATCAACAGTGTGTGACTGTGTGTACATCATAGTGTTGGTGCTGTTGTTGCCATCAACAGTGTGTGACTGTGTGTACATCATAGTGTTGGTGCTGTTGTTGCCATCAACAGTGTGTGACTGTGTGTACATCGTAGTGTTGGTGCTGCTGTTGCCATCAACAGTGTGTATACAGGAAGTGTAACTACACTGACTTTAGTGCTGCTTCATGGTGCATTCACCTGCTCTGTGTGTGTCCTCTACCTTTCTCTTGTTGTTGTTGTTTTCTGTCTCTTTTTGGTCAATTATTAGTTATATTATAGATCAAACATCCTGTCTGTCCCTCTGTCCCTCTGTCCCTGTGTCCCTCTGTCCCTCTGTCTCTCTGTGTGTTGTCGTTACAGACTGAGCAACAGAATGAATCACTCGTGCAGCCAGACACATCGAGCTGACCCACGGTCACAGCGTATGCGTCAGTGACGCAATTTAGTGGCGGTGTAAACAGATGTGAGGCAGGAAATGCAGCACACACACACACACACACACACACACACATATATATAATATATCAGAGAGGCTGAGTGAATCATGCAAACAGTAGAAACAAATGGTTTCCTCCTGCACATGAACAGTGAAGAGTTCCTGCACAGATGAACTCACACACATCACACACACACACACACACACACATCACACACACACTAACCCTGACAGGAGACACGAGCAGCTCCACAGCTCGTGACACTCACAGCTGTGACACGCAGAGTGACACAAAGTGCTCGGAGCTCGCTCCAAACTCGCTGCTGAGTCCCACAGTTACCATAGGAACACCGTGTCACCGGGGAAGTCGTGATTCACGCCGCCCATGAAAGCCTCTGATGCCGGCCGGGGCTTACCGTGTCGGGCGGCCGCGCAGAGGCGGCACGAGGCGGTGAGGAGGAGGCACAGAGCTGCCCAGAGCCGCGGAGACCTCATGGTACATCCAACATCCAGCGGAGCGACGCTGCTGCTGCGCTTCTTCTACCAGCTCTCCATCTCTGAGGAGAGGCTGCTGCTGATGATGATGCTGATGCTGCTGCTCAGGAAGTGTGTGTGTGTGTGTGTGTGTGTGTGTGTGTGAGAGAGAGAGAGAGGTGGTTGGTTAGAGCAGGTCCACAGGAGGCGCCACACTGTAAGAAGTGTAACAGACTGAAGCTGAGCAAATCAAAAGCTGCTCACACACACACACACACACACACACACACACACACACACACACACACTTCACATAACCCTGTGACCTCATGTGATGACGTCACATTCTGGGTTTACTCGACCTCACACTTCATCCTACTGAACTCAGACCTGTTGTCCTCTTTCGTGGACGCGCGCGCGCGCGCGCGTGTGCCATCTAGTGGCAGTGAGCGCACACTACACTGAGCCATGTGAAAACAAGATGGCGGCCATCTCTGCCGAGTCAGTCTGCAGCTGATCCCGACACACAAGTGCACAAGGTCCAAACCTGATCACATGGTGTGGGTGGCAACAAAGTTGACCAGTTTTAGCAACAGGAACAAGATGAGATGCTGTTGCCATGTGCTTTGATTTTGTGTCTTGTTTTGCAGTGATTATGACATTCTGTCCTTTCAGCTGCATGTTGCAGTAGTTTGGTTTGTAGTAGTGGTTTGAATATCATAACTATTGTTTGCTTTATTGTATTTTTTATATCTTATTTTATCTTATTCTATATTATATTATATTATATTATTTTATTTTGTTGAATTTAATTTAATCTTATTTTATTTTATCTAAATTTCTATTTGTTTTTTATTTTATTTTTATCTAATCTTATTTTATTTTATCTTACTTTATTTTTTATTTTCTTATTTTATTTTCACTTAATCTTATTTTATTTTATTTAATCTTACTTTATTTCATCTAATCTTATTTTATTTTTATTTCATCTTATTTTATTTTTATCTTACTTTATTTTATCTAATCTCATTTTTTATTTAATCTTATTTTTATTTATTTTATTTTCACTTAATCTTATTTTATTTTTATTTAATCTTATTTTATTTTATTTTATTTTATCTTACTTTATTTAATCTTATTTAACTTTATCCTATTTTATTTTTATTTAATCTTATTTCATTTCATCTTATTTTATTGTTTTTTATTTAACGTAATTTGATTCAATTTTACTGTTATTGGTTTACCTTATCAGTCTCTTATTTTATCCAGTCTTTAGTTATTTTATGAATCTTAATTCTTATGTATGATCCTTTTTTAATGCTCTACTTTTAGCATTATCATTTTATTCAACTTTAACAAAATCTTTTTCTCAGTTCTGAGTCACGTCTTTGTGTCTTTCAGTGCTTTATTCTTCATTTTATTATTTCATGAGGTTTAATTCTTAGTTTTAATGGATCTGTTTCTTAACGGTTGGTTACTGGCTTTGCTTTGTCTGTGGCTGCTGCCTCACACTTTGAGCATCACACTGTTTCCACCTGGAAGGAAATGTGCATTAAAAATAACTTTGTGCTGCACTTCTTGTATCAGAAGTGTTTTATGAATAAAGTTTATTATTTTATTATTACAAGAGAGATTATAGTCGTTTTATTAAAACAGTTTGATCAACACCTCTGACAGCCTCGACTCTGACCCAGCACAGTTTGTATTTACTGCAGCAAAGTCAATGATTTGTCACATTTCAGGACATTTATTTATTTCAAGCAGCTGCTTCTTGTTTCAGCCCATCATCTCTCTCTCTGTCTCTTTGATGAATCAGCTGATAAAGCTCAGAGTCTGCTGGACTGTGTGGACGCTGCACTTCTTGCAGTGTGGAGGAGTTCCCGTGTCCGGCCTCCTGGCTCGCTCGCTGCATCATGACGTGGATCAGAGGTCTGTCTCTCTGCCAAATACCCGTCCAGACACTTGGCAGCGCTGCACATCTGACTGCGTTTCACTAAGCCTGAGGAGGTGGAATTAAATTACAGCAGCTTCTCCTGCAGGAGGAAACCGTCACTTATCAACAGACAGAAGGAGGAGACACAGCTGAGAGAGATTTAAATGTTTTATTATTTTCTAAAGAATTTCATACAAAGATCAACAAGTGCTTGTTTATGTGATTCTATTTATTGGGAGGAGGATCACAGCGTCCTGCGGCCCGTCAGTGCAACGTCATCAAGATCAGTTTGTCATTCTCAACATGAGCGTGTGTCCGAACTGACACATGTTCTGATGTTGTCTCTGCGTCATGTGTGTGAGGTCATCACATGTTGACAGTGACGCCCTTTGTCTCCATCAGTTCTGCTTCCTCGCGGCTCTAGTCGACGACCAGCGCACTCCTCACTGTGGGGAACAACTCGAAGAAGCCCTGCAGGAGGAAGCAGACAGGAAGCAGGAACACACACACACACACACACACACACACACACACACACACACACACACACACGAGAGAAAGGGAAAGAAAATAGAAAATAACTTCAGGGGTGAGAGAATGAAACCATTTAAAATAAAATCAAAAACCAAAGAAGTCGAGTGTCGTCAGGAGAAATTCACACTCAGTATTTAATCTGTGAATCACTCACAGAGACCTGACGAGATGTGACAACAATTTCCATCTGCAGAAAACGTGTGATGCTAAAGTGTCAGGAAACACGCTGATCATTTCCTTCCTCAAACATCTGCAGGAACCATTTAAAGAAATATGTTTGAGTCTAGCAGTCGCTGTCGATCAGCAAATGCTGTGGTGAATGTGTGGTTCAGTTTAGGAACCAAAACATTTGATAATGGTTTGAAAAAAGACGTTGTTTGGGCTTTAAATATCCAGCTTTGGGGCACAACCTCCGGTGGAAATGCAGTGATGTCTCAGTAAAAAAAACAATCGCTTGATGTTTGTATGGTGCCGAAAAAGCTGCTGGAAAAACAGTGACAGGTCCATAAAAATTATCAAATTTTAGGGGCTGAAAAGCTGCTGGACAAACTGCCATGGTTTGCTACAACCCCCAATGTTTAAGGGATAAAAATCTGCTGGAAAAACAGCAACCGGCCCCTAAAAATTACCCAGTTTGGGGGGGGGGGGGGTGAAAAGCTGCTGGAAACAGACTCTGGTTGCAAAACAAACCCCCATTTAAGAGCTCAAAAGTTGCTGGAAACACAGCGACCGGTCCCTAAAAACTATCCAATTTTAGGGTCCGAAAGCCACTGGAAAAACTGCCATGGGTTGCTATAAAAAAAACCCATGTTTAAGTGGTAGAAAGCCGCTGGAAAGACCGTGACAGTTCTTGAAACATTAACCAGGTTGGGGGCTGACAAGCCATCAGGACAACTGCCACAGGTCACTAAAAATAACCCTCATGTTAGGGCTTAAAAAGCTGCTGGAAACACAGCGACCGCTCCATAAAAATTATCCAATTTTAGGGTCCGAAAAGCTGCTTGAAAAACTGCCATGGGTTGCTATAAAAAAACCTAATGTAAGGGCTACAAAGCTGCAGGAAAACCAGCGGCTGTTGCCTACAAATTGCCAAATTTTAGGGGCTGAAAAGCTGCTGGACAAACTGCCATGGGTTGCTACAACCCCCAATGTTTAAGGGATAAAAATCTGCTGGAAAAATAGCAACCGGCCCCTAAAAATTACCCAGTTTGGGGGGGGTGAAAAGCTGCTGGAAACAGACTCTGGTTGCAAAACAAACCCTCATTTAAGAGCTCAAAAGCTGCTGGAAACACAGCGACCGGTCCCTAAAAACTATCCAATTTTAGGGTCCGAAAGCCACTGGAAAAACTGCCATGGGTTGCTATAAAAAAAACCCATGTTTAAGTGGTAGAAAGCCGCTGGAAAGACCGTGACAGTTCTTGAAACATTAACCAGGTTGGGGGCTGACAAGCCATCAGGACAACTGCCACAGGTCACTAAAAATAACCCTCATGTTAGGGCTTAAAAAGCTGCTGGAAACACAGCGACCGCTCCATAAAAATTATCCAATTTTAGGGTCCGAAAAGCTGCTTGAAAAACTGCCATGGGTTGCTATAAAAAAACCTAATGTAAGGGCTACAAAGCTGCAGGAAAACCAGCGGCTGTTGCCTACAAATTGCCCAATTTTAGGGGCTGAAAAGCCACTGGACAAACTGCCATGGTTTGCAAAAAAAAAACCTAATGTAAGGGATTAGAAGCTGCATGAAAAATAGCCTCCGGTTGCAAAAATAACCCCTCATGTGAGGGCTAAAAAGCTGCTGCAAAAACATCTACTAGTCCCTAAAAATGACCTAATTTTAGGGACTTTAAAGCTGCTGGAAAAACTGCCATGGGTTGCTGAAACACCCAACGTCTAAGGGATAAAAACCTGATAGAAAAACAATGAAAGGTTACTAAAAATGTTTGGGGGCTGAAAAGCTGCTGGAAAAACGGCTGTTGGTTGCTTTAAACAAAAGATGTTGAAGGGGTAAAAAGACGCTGGAAAACCAGTTTAAGTTCCCTAAAAATTAACCCACGTTAGGGGGCTGGATAAACTGCCAAGGGTTCCTACAAAAAAAGGCTCATTTAAGGGCTAACAAGCTGCTGGAAATACAGCGACCGGTCCCTAAAAATGACCTGGGTTTGGAGGCTGGAAAACTGCAGGAAAAATAACAATGGGCTGCTAAATAAACATGTTTAAGAGCAAAAATCCTCTGGAAAAACAATGAGGTCACTAAAAAACACCCACATTTAGGGGCTGAAAAGCAGCAGGGAAACTGCCACGGGTTGCTTAAACAAACCTTATGTAAGGGTTAAAAAGCCTCTGGAAAAACTGCGGAAGTTACCTAAAGATGACCTGGGTTTGGAGCCTGGAAAGCTGCAGGAAAAACAGCAACTGGTCCCTAAAATGTTTAGAGGCTGGAAAAACAGCTGTGGGTTGCTAAAAAAAATTGAATGCTAAAAAGCTGCAGGAAAAACAGCGAGTTCCCTAAAAAATTACCCATGTTTAGGGGATACAAAGCTGCTGGAAAAACTGCCACGGGTTGCTAAATCCCCCGTTGTTTCAGGGATAGAAATCTGCTGGAAAAACAATGAAAGGTTACTAAAACATGCACACGTTAGGGGGCTGAAAAGCCGCTGGATAAACGGCTGTTGGTTGCTAAAAATAAACATGTTGAAGTGGTAAAAAGACGCTGGAAAAATAGCAACAGTTCCCTAAAAATTACACACCTTTGGAGTTTGTAAAGTCGCTGAAAAAACTGCCATAGGTTGCGGGAAAGAAACAACAATGTTTAAGTGGTGAAAAGACGCTGGAAAACCAGCGAAAGTTCCTAAAAATTATCCCACATTTGGGGGCTGAAAAAAAAACTGCCAAGGGTTCCTACAAAAAAAGGCTCATTTAAGGGCGAACAAGCTGCTGGAAATACAGCGACCGGTCCCTAAAAATGACCTGGGTTTGGAGGCTGGAAAGCTGCAGGAAAAACAGCAACTGTTCCCTAAAATTTACCCATGTTTAGAGGGTGGAAAAACAGCCGTGGGTTGCTTAAAAATAACAAAAAATAACAATAACAACGTCTCAGGGGTAAAAAGAAGCTGGAAGAATAGTGACAGGTCACCTAAAAACACCCACATTCAGGAGCTGAAAAGCTGAAGGAATAACAGCGACAGTATCTTTAAAATGACCCATGTTTACCTGCGTATGTCTTAAATGATTAACGTAGAAAATATTAAAAGATATTTCCATCACAAGCTCCCGGAGCCGACGGTGATGAATAGTTTTGGATTGAAAGTCAAAATATATTCAGTTTATGATGAAACCAAACAGGAGAAACAGCAAATCCTGTCGTTACACTTTAAAATCAAAACTGTGGTTATTGTGTCAGACGCTCTGTCAGAGGTGTTGATTCAACTCTTTGGTCGATTCGGAGTTTTGTTTTCATTCGACCGAACAAAGACGAGGCGTGTGCGTTACCTTGAAGAGGGCGGTGCTCTGCAGGACGCTGGAGGTGCAGCACATCTCTCTGATGGAGTGCATGGACAGCTGCGGAGCGCCGATGTCCACCACGGGGACGCCGAGGCGGGCGGCCAGGATGGGGCCGATGGTGGTTCCACAGGGGCTGTCGTTACGCACCATCACGTCCTGCAGGGGGAGGGGTCACAGGTCAGTGTGTCTGCCTCCTAGTGGCCATTAGGAGGAACATGCGAGCACATGAACGTTAATCTGCCGCCACATGACAGAGTATTAAACTCTGCAGTAACTTGCTGGAGCTGCTCCGTTATTAAACCTCAGCTGAGCTTATCAGCGGCGGCGAGGCAATCTGTGTCGTGACTCCTCCGCAGCCGTGGAGACAGAAATGTATTTCCACCTCTGTTTATAATCACACTTGATTGACTGCTCTTGTTTTCGTCCCTGTGTCTTTATTTCACACATGGATTCTTCCCTCTCTCTCTCGCCGTCGTCCTGGAGCGGCTCGCCACGTTGCTAGGAGATCTGTGCTCGCTGCCGAGTGACTCAAGACACACACACACACACACACACACACACACACACACAGACATGAGGAGCTGCTGAGCCTCCGTCTGCAAACAATGCATCCATAACAACCCACACACACACACACACACACACACACTGTACCTGCAGAGGCACGCCGACCCTGCTGGCGACCTCTCTGACCACGGAGGCGGTGACAGCTGTGGTGGCGTAGCGCTGGTTGCTGTTGAACTTTAACACCGGGCCCTGAAAGACAAACAATATGTTGTGTGTTTGTGTTTTGTCGTTTGTAAACGAGTGAATAAATGAACTCATGTTTTCACCTTGTGGAAAGAAGGACGGTGGTTCTCCTCATGCTTCTCCCTGAGAGAAGGGAAATCAATACGTTTGATTGTAAAATTGGAAAACACACAAAACAGATACTGTGTGTGTGTGTGTGTGTGTGTGTGGGCACTGACTGGTAGTTTGGGTGCACGGCGTGCGCCATGTCAGCGCTGATCATGAAGGACAGCGGCGCAGCCTGCTGGAAGGCGGTGAGGTTGGAGGGGGAGGAGGCGAGGCGGCTGAGGATGAGCTCCGTCAGGTTGGACTGAGCTCCCTGAGCGCTCTCTGACCCCACCTACAGGACACACACACACACACACACACACACACACACACACGATGTCACAGGAACTCAGACAAAGAACATACAGGTGTTTATTTCCAGTGTTTCGTCACCTCTTCGTTGTCGTACAGCGTGACCATGCGCACGTTGGGATCTTTGGCCAGAGAGTCTCCAGAGCACGACTCCATCAGCCCCTGAGAGACGACAGAGCGCGACAGGAAGGAGGAAGTGAGGGTGTGAGAAGAACCTCACTCTGAAACGTCAAGCTAGGAGCGACTACAAACTACAAACGCTTCAGATGTGTAACGCTGCTGCTGAGAGTTTCAATAAAAACAAGAAAACAGACGAACGCTGTGATGAACAAAGAGAAAGGTGCAGTCTGACCTGCAGGGCGCAGTAGCAGCTGTGGAGGTTGTCCAGACGAGGGGAGTAAATGAACTCCTCATACACACCTCCCAACGCCTGCAGAGGAAGAGGAGAAGAAGAACAGGACGCAGCGTTAAAGCCTTTGTCTGAGAGGAAAATATATTTACTTTAAACTTCACATTTTACAGTAAAATATTGTGATTTGATTTTTTTTATTTTACAAGGAAATATTGTGATTTCAACTTTACATATCAGAGGGAAATACTGTGCATTTGATTTCACATTTAAAAAGGAAATATTGTGCATTTAAGCTAACATTTAAGAGGGAAATATCATACATTTAAGTTAACATTTAGAGGGAAATATTGTGCATTTAATTTCACATTTTAAAGGGAAATATTGTGCATTTAATTTTACATTTAAAAAAATAAATATTGTGCATTTAATTTTACAAATAAATATTGTGCATTTAATTTCACATTTTAGAGGGAAATATTGTGCATTTAATTTTACATTTAAAAAATAAATATTGTGCATTTCATTTCACATTTTAGAGGGAAATAATGTGCATTTAATTTTACATTTAAAAAAATAAATATTGTGCATTTAATTTTACAAATAAATATTGTGCATTTAATTTCACATTTTAGAGGGAAATATTGTGCATTTAATTTTACATTTAAAAATAAATATTGTGCATTTAATTTCACATTTTAGAGGGAAATAATGTGCATTTAATTTTACATTTAAAAAATAAATATTGTGCATTTAATTTTACAAAGAAATATTGTGCATTTAATTTCACATTTTAGAGGGAAATAATGTGCATTTAATCTTACATTTAAAAAATAAATATTGTGCATTTAATTTCACATGTTAGAGGGAAATAATGTGCATTTAATTTTACCTTTAAAAAATAAATATTGTGCATTTAATTTTACAAATAAATATTGTGCATTTAATTTCACATTTTAGAGGGAAATATTGTGCATTTAATCTTACATTTAAATGTGCATTTAATTTTACATTTAAAAAATAAATATTGTGCATTTAATTTTACAAATAAATATTGTGCATTTAATTTCACATGTTAGAGGGAAATAATGTGCATTTAATTTTACCTTTAAAAAATAAATATTGTGCATTTAATTTTACAAATAAATATTGTGCATTTAATTTCACATTTTAGAGGGAAATATTGTGCATTTAATCTTACATTTAAAAAATAAATATTGTGCATTTAATTTCACATGTTAGAGGGAAATAATGTGCATTTAATTTTACATTTAAAAAATAAATATTGTGCATTTAATTTCACATTTTAGAGGGAAATATTGTGCATTTAATCTTACATTTAAATGTGCATTTAATTTTACATTTAAAAAATAAATATTGTGCATTTAATTTCACATTTAAAAAAGAAATTGTGTATTAAATTTCACGTTTTAAAAAGAAATATTGTGCATTTAATTTCACATTTTAGAGGAAAATATTGGGCTTTGAATTTCATATTTTAAATTGTAATATTGTGCATTAAATGTCACATTAAGGGGGAAATATTGTGCTTTACAGTGAAATATTCCATATTAAATTTCATACTACACAGTGAAATATTGTGCTTTAAATGCCACTGATTAGAGGGAAATATTTTGCATTAAATTTAATATTTTAGAGTGAAACATTTTGCTTTAAACCCACAATGTAGAGGTAAAAAAATGTGCTTTAAACATCACGCTTTACAGGAAAATATGGTACTTTGAATTCACATTTTAAATCTAATCCTCCACAGTTATTCATTAAATAAGACTGAAACACAAGTGGACTCTGTGTTTTTGCATCATTCATTAATATACGACACTCTGCTGGTCGAGACAGATCGCTGCTGCTTCAGGGGCTGCAGTGGATTATCACAGGTGACAGGAAGTCAATGGTTTACGTGCAGACTCACCGCAGGCTGAGTGTCGGCCAGACAGAGCTCAAAGTCCAGCAGGTCTTCAGGCTTGACGCCCAGCTCTGTACACAGCACGTTCACCAGAGCTGGGTGGTGTTTCTCCGCCTGAAACATTTGGTTTGGTTTATGGATATTTTCAGGGAACACATCAATCACTTAGTTTAATGCCCTTCTCCAGACAAGTACACTACACACATGTAAATAAATACCTCTATAAATGGAGAGATGGAGATAGTGACAATAAAAATTAAGACTTCGAAATAAAAACAAAAATAAATAAAAATAATAAGATAAAATTTAATAAAAAGGGAAACTGTAATAGTGATAAAAAATGTAATAAAAAAGGCTGAATTAAAAAAGAATTAAAATAAAAATAATAAAAAAAATATTTACAATAAATAAAGATAAAATAAAGATAAAAATGAAAATATAGAGAAAGTAATTGTGATAATAGAAATTAAGAATTTGAAATAAAAACAAAAATAAATAAAAATAATAAAATACAATATAAATAATAAGATTAAATTTAATAAAAAGAGAAATTGTAATAGTGACAAAAAATTAAATAAAAAAGGCTGAATTAAAAAAGAATTAAAAAAATAATAAAAACAATAAATAAAGATGAAATAAAGATAAAAATGAAAATATAGAGAAAGTAATTGTGATAATAGAAATTAAGTGACTTAGTGATTTGAATAAATCAAAATTAAAATAAAAACTAACAATAAATGCATAAATAATGTAAATAAATAAGATAAAATAAAAAAATAATTAAAATAATAAATATCAAAATAATTGTAAATAATATTTACAATAAATAAAGATAAAAATGAAAAATAGAGACATGGTAACTGTGATAATAAAAAAAATAAGTGACGTAAATAGTGATTTAAATAAATAAAAACTAAAATAAAAATAATAATAATAAATAATGTAAATAATAAATAAGGTAAAATTTAAAAAAAAAAAAAGTTTTAATAGTGACAACAAAAAATAAATTAAAATAAAAAAAAAATACAAAGGCTGAATTAAAATAATAAATATTAAAATAATTGTAAAAAATATTTACAATAAATAAAGATAAAAATTAAAAAATAGAGAAATGGTAATAGTAATAAAAAAAATGTAGTAAAGCCTTTAAAAATAAATAAATAAAAACAATAAAAATATACAAATGTGACAATAAATACATTTACAATTTTAAAAAAAGATGAAAATGATAAAATGATAGATGATAAAAATACCGTGTTGGCAGCAGCGGCAGCGTCTCCGGAGGATGCACAGCCCGTCTCCAGCTCCTCCTGGACCACGGTGGCGATGATGGGCACGCTGACACACAAACACACACACATTTAACTGAGCTGACACAAACTCCACAGTCACACTGAGCTACAACACGTATCCAGGCAGACACAGATGAGTTCAATGAAAAACATTTCATGTCTAACACATGTGAAACAAACTGCAGTGTGTTGTCACTGACAGGTGGTTCTCCTTGTTGGGGCCGAAGGAGTCGTTGACGTCTCTCTGCAGGTGGATGGCGAGGTGAGGGATCCTGAGCAGAGGCCTGGACACGTGGAACAGCTTCTGGACCAGCCGGCCTTCGTTCTGGAGGAGGACAACATTCAGTAAGAGAGGATGTTTTGGTGCTCAGATTTAGCTGCAGAGTGAGCGCTCCTTGCCGCAGACGCAGACCCAGGATGAGTCGGAGTGACACGGAGGCAGCTGCCTGGAGAACGCCGCTGAGATAACTTTATATTCTGGCGTGTGTTTGATATCGAGCATTGAATGAGCGTCACCGTCACCCTGAGCGTCCTGATCAGGGGTTGTTGCTTTGCAGAACAGTCTTGCACGATGTGAAAGCAGCATAGTCGCGGTCAAACTACAGAAATACTCCTGATAATAAAATACTGATAACAACCCCGGTACCTTGACCATGACGCGGCCAGCGAGGGTCAGGTCCCGGTCGAACCAGGTGTTCCAGATGCCACCGCCGTAGCACTCCACCCCGACCTGCAGACAGCCCTGCTTCGTCCTCTTAGACCTCGGCTTCACCTGGAACGCAAACACATCATCTCATCACAGAGCTCCTTGTGCTTCTCTCAGATTTCAGAACATTTACTTCTGTTTTTCCTTTGTTGCATCACACACAATCACTTCCCGCCGTTCTTCAGCGACTAACGTAACAAACAGGACACGGCGTGCTGCGACGGGAAGATTAACACTGACTGTAAATATGTGTCTTCTATCCTGACTGCTTTCTGGGGCTGTGAGGAAGGTGAAGATGAGGATTGACAGGTGGAGGTGTGCGAGCTCTCACCCGGAGGCAGGGGCTGTCTGTGTGGGCGCCGATCATGGAGAAGCCGTTTCCTGGCAGGTAGCGTCCGCCCACAGCGAAGGCGATGAGGCTGGAGAAGTTCCTGGTCACAAAGTACTGAAGGGAGCAGAGAACAGGAGTTATACATCATGACTTCAGCTCACGTGACCCTTCTCGCCGCTCGACGACTGTTGACCTCCACTGACCTTGCTGGACGGCCTGATGTCCCACTGCTCCGTCTCCTTCAGCTCGATGAAGCCCGCCTGGAGCAGACGCCGCTTGCATTCTTCCACCACTACAGGGACGAAGAGGAGAGGAAACGTTTGTGCTCACTGGAGCTGGCTGAGTGGAGATAAAATGAATTTAACCTCATTACCGTTTCTCATGACTTTCATCTTTTCAACAGCGACTGGAGGGCAGAGTCTGTGAGGCTTCAACACTAGACTGGGGCGCCACCTGACACCAGAGGATGCTCACTTTGAATCTCCTCAGTCACATTTTAATCTTATATCCATATTTTCAGACTGACTGGCTGCTGAACTTTGAGGGAGAGCTGCAAGCTTAAAGCCCCAGTGAAAGTTTGGTACGATTTCAGCCGGACGAACATGTTTACGTAGATTTTAAAAGTCCAGTTGTAGTCTCATGTGAAAAGAATCAAGAATCAAGAACAGCCTCCCAGCTATATTCACAATCTTCAAACTCCCCCGCAGTTTATTTGCAACGTGCATTGCAATGTTTTTGAAAAGCTGCAACAATCCCAAATAAATAAATAAAATAAAGATGGACGACATGACCGCTCCCTGAAAGTGAAGCCAAAACATCTGGATCGCCCCCTGGTGGCCGGCTGCAGTACCAGCTGTACACTCACAGTACATGTCAAAGAAATTTTTCCGAAAGGTGGTTTCTGTTGTTTTAGGTCGTTGAGGGTTTTTCTAACATCATGATTGACACTTGTGTGTCAGTTGGTGTGCCGTATTCAGTGACGCTGCTCGGTATTGGTCGGACAAACTATGGCGATCGCGACTGCGCAGACTCCGGCTTCAAATGACAAGCTCTTATTTTTGCCCGTGTGCAGCTGCAACATTCAGCAAAGTGTCTCACAGGCTGCAGCTGCACCCACAGCAGCACGACAGCTCCTCAAAGGTGGAGGCTGCTGTTAGTTTAGGAAGCGCTGGATGTGATGTGTAGCAGAGTTTTCTATGAGCACAGCATTTTAATCGCTGATATTAATATAAATTAATTACGCAGCGCACTGACAGTAAATCTGAAGAAGACAAATGTGTGTGTTGCTATAACAACACATCAGGGTTTGTCTTCCATCCCTGACCTGATGTTCCTGCACACTAACAGTTTCCTTCGTGCTGCTGTCATGCTCGTTAAAGACGCGCTCTGTGTGGCGGCGGAGGTCAAAGTGCAAAGGTAGCAGACATTATGAAACATCTGTTCCGTCTGCACACACTTTATCTTATCTGGAGCTCAAAGTCGTCTGTTCACATGAACAGCGCCTTCTTAACGCTAACACACACACACACACATCTCTTTGTTCTCACACTTGATGATGAACTTCATATCAAATCTCTCTCTTATCGAACACGAGCTGCTGAAGTGCTGATTTCAGATTGTATAAACTGAGCAGGGTGTGATGATGTCAGCAGAAGTTTAAACCGTGGAAAGTTGTGGTGATGCGTTTATGTCCAAGCATTTTGTTGGAACAACCAATAAGACACTACGAGCACAAACTGTGACAGGAGTCAACATCAGACGGAGACACTGGATCCCTGAAATAAAGCGCAAACATATTAAATACCAAACTGAGGCACAGACTCGATGCTTCGCACACGCTCACAGTTGATTTCCAGTCTTGCTCCTGACATGCAGAGACTTCTCTGAATCTCTTGATGATATTTTGGATTGTAGAGAAACATGTTCTTCAACTGACTGTTTGCTCACACAGATTTCACAGCGTGGTGAACAACCAAGTCTTTCCAGGATCCTTTCACACCTGATCATCTAATCTGTTACCTGTTAACCCGTTTATGTGTCAAATGTTCCAAACTGGTCCAGGACTGAGTGAGACCGCTGCAGCCCGCTTCAACCACAGGCTCAGGTTGTTACTCTAAGTGTCTGACAACATTATGAAAGGGTCCCTACAGAGATAGAGCTGTTTGTTTAACCAGAAACAGCCCCAAAATCACCATCACCAAACCCACCAGACTCCAGTTAAAGAGGCAACAGACAGCGTCTTTTCCCAAATATATCATGATAAAAATAATGTGTGTTGCACAGTCGTGTCCACAGTCAAATCACACTGTCAGCGTTTCCATAGGTCACTTAGTGGCTGTGCAATCTGGGCAATAAGCTTCTGACACCGGGGTGAAATTTCGCGGAAAAAAATCTGCTTTACAGCAGGAAACGCTTCAGATGAGACCAGACCAGACCAGACCAGACCAGACCAGACAAGACAAGTAAAGACACAACACAACAAGACACGACAAGACGAGACGAGACAAGATGAAATGAGACCAGACCAGACCAGACAAGTAAAGACACGACAAGACGAGACGAGACAAGATGAAATGAGACCAGACCAGACCAGACAAGTAAAGACACAACAAGACACGACAAGACGAGACAAGATAGAATGAGACCAGACCAGACCAGACCAGACCAGACAAGACAAGTAAAGACACAACAAGACACGACAAGACGAGACAAGATGGAATGAGACCAGACCAGACCAGACAAGTAAAAACACAACACAACAAGACACGTCAAGACACGACACGACATGACAAGACCAGACCAGACAAGACCAGACCAGACAAGACAAGTAAAGACACAACACAACAAGATAAGGCGAGACAAGACACGTCAAGACACGACAAGACAAGATGAGATGAAATGAGACCAGACCAGACCAGACAAGACAAGTAAGGACACAACACAACAAGACAAGTCAAGACACGACATGACATGACAAGACCAGACCAGACCAGACAAGTAAAGACACAACACAACAAGACACGTCAAGACACGACACGACACGACACGACCAGACCAGACAAGTAAAAACACAACACAACAAGACACGTCAAGACAAGACAAAATGAAATGAGACCAGACCAGACAAGTAAAAACACAACACAACAAGACACGACAAGACAAGACAAAATGAAATGAGACCAGACCAGACAAGTAAAAACACAACACAACAAGACACGTCAAGACACGTCAAGACCAGACCAGACCAGACCAGACCAGACCAGACAAGACAAGACAAGACAAGACAAGACAAGACAAGACAAGACAAGTAAAGACAAGTAAAGACACAACACAACAAGACACGACACGACACGACCAGACCAGACCAGACCAGACCAGACCAGACCAGACAAGTAAAAACACAACACAACAAGACACGTCAAGACACGACACGACAAGACCAGACCAGACAAGACAAGTAAAGACACAACACAACAAGATAAGGCGAGACAAGACACGTCAAGACACGACATGACACGACAAGACGAGATGAGATGAGACCAGACCAGACCAGACAAGTAAAGACACAACACAACAAGACAGGACAAGACACGACATGACACAACCAGACACGACAAGATGAGACGAAATGAGACCAGACCAGACAAGTAAAGACACAACACAACAAGATGAGGCGAGACAAGACACGTCAAGACACGACATGACACGACAAGACGAGATGAGATGAAACCAGACCAGACCAGACAAGAAAAGTAAAGACACAATACAACAAGACACGACAAGACGAGATGAGATGAAATGAGACCAGACCAGACCAGACAAGTAAAGACACAACACAACAAGACACGACAAGACGAGACGAAATGAGACCAGACCAGACAAGACAAGTAAAGACACAACACAACAAGACACGACAAGATGAGACGAAATGAGACCAGACCAGACAAGAAAAGTAAAGACACAATACAACAAGACACAACAAGACGAGATGAGATGAAATGAGACCAGACCAGACCAGACCAGACCAGACAAGACAAGACAAGTAAGGACACAACACAACAAGACACGTCAAGACACGACATGACATGACAAGACTAGACCAGACCAGACAAGTAAAGACACAACGCAACAAGACACGACAAGACAAGACAAGACAAGATGAAATGAGACCAGACCAGACAAGTAAAAACACAACACAACCAGACACGTCACGACAAGACCAGACCAGACAAGACAAGTAAAGACACAACACAACAAGATAAGGCGAGACAAGACATGACATGACACGACAAGACGAGATGAGATGAGACCAGACCAGACCAGACAAGTAAAGACACAACACAACAAGATAAGGTGAGACAAGACACGTCAAGACACAACAAGACACGACATGACACAACCAGACACGACAAGACGAAACGAAATGAGACCAGACCAGACAAGACAAGTAAAGACACAACACGACAAGACACGACAAGACAAGACAAGACCAGACAAGTAAAGACAAGTAAAGACACAACACAACAAGACACGACACGACACGACCAGACCAGACCAGACCAGACCAGACCAGACCAGACCAGACAAGTAAAAACACAACACAACAAGACACGTCAAGACACGACACGACAAGACCAGACCAGACAAGACAAGTAAAGACACAACACAACAAGATAAGGCGAGACAAGACACGTCAAGACACGACATGACACGACAAGACGAGATGAGATGAGACCAGACCAGACCAGACAAGTAAAGACACAACACAACAAGACAGGACAAGACACGACATGACACAACCAGACACGACAAGATGAGACGAAATGAGACCAGACCAGACAAGTAAAGACACAACACAACAAGATGAGGCGAGACAAGACACGTCAAGACACGACATGACACGACAAGACGAGATGAGATGAAACCAGACCAGACCAGACAAGAAAAGTAAAGACACAATACAACAAGACACGACAAGACGAGATGAGATGAAATGAGACCAGACCAGACCAGACAAGTAAAGACACAACACAACAAGACACGACAAGACGAGACGAAATGAGACCAGACCAGACAAGACAAGTAAAGACACAACACAACAAGATAAGGCGAGACAAGACACGTCAAGACACGACATGACACGACAAGACGAGATGAGATGAGACCAGACCAGACCAGACAAGTAAAGACACAACACAACAAGACAGGACAAGACACGACATGACACAACCAGACACGACAAGATGAGACGAAATGAGACCAGACCAGACAAGTAAAGACACAACACAACAAGATGAGGCGAGACAAGACACGTCAAGACACGACATGACACGACAAGACGAGATGAGATGAAACCAGACCAGACCAGACAAGAAAAGTAAAGACACAATACAACAAGACACGACAAGACGAGATGAGATGAAATGAGACCAGACCAGACCAGACAAGTAAAGACACAACACAACAAGACACGACAAGACGAGACGAAATGTGACCAGACCAGACAAGACAAGTAAAGACACAACACAACAAGACACGACAAGATGAGACGAAATGAGACCAGACCAGACAAGAAAAGTAAAGACACAATACAACAAGACACAACAAGACGAGATGAGATGAAATGAGACCAGACCAGACCAGACCAGACCAGACAAGACAAGACAAGTAAGGACACAACACAACAAGACACGTCAAGACACGACATGACATGACAAGACTAGACCAGACCAGACAAGTAAAGACACAACGCAACAAGACACGACAAGACAAGACAAGACAAGATGAAATGAGACCAGACCAGACAAGTAAAAACACAACACAACCAGACACGTCACGACAAGACCAGACCAGACAAGACAAGTAAAGACACAACACAACAAGATAAGGCGAGACAAGACATGACATGACACGACAAGACGAGATGAGATGAGACCAGACCAGACCAGACAAGTAAAGACACAACACAACAAGATAAGGTGAGACAAGACACGTCAAGACACAACAAGACACGACATGACACAACCAGACACGACAAGACGAAACGAAATGAGACCAGACCAGACAAGACAAGTAAAGACACAACACGACAAGACACGACAAGACAAGACAAGATGAAATGAGACCAGACCAGACCAGACCAGACAAGTAAAAACACAACACAACAAGACACGTCACGACAAGACCAGACCAGACAAGACAAGTAAAGACACAACACAACAAGATAAGGCGAGACAAGACACGTCAAGACACGACATGACACGACAAGACGAGATGAGATGAGATGAAACCAGACCAGACCATGTCCAGCTAGCTTTCTTTCTAATGGATCAGTAAGTAACACGGCTAAATGTTAGCTAGACCAGAGAGGACTGTACTGTACTGGCTGCTAGTTCATTCCTAGCTGGCCAGCATCGCAAATTGCCGCAACCAGGGAGCGGGTAGCGAGTGTTGGTCGGCTGACATCCTGGTTGCCATTCTACGGCAGCCTGATAAATCTGATAATTGTTGCTCGGTCTCTTTACTCATTTTTTTAGTAGAGTGTCCACACACCTTCTCATTCTACATATACATAGAGGTATACTGGTGGCTTTACAGCCTACATTTGATTCATTATCTCTGATCCCCACGCTCAGTTTGGTCGTTGCCACAGTGCGAGCAACACTGCTGACGCTAGGTGGCGCCAAGCTAAAAGAAATAAATCCTATGTGTTGCCTCTTTAAATAAATTTGGTGATGGTGACTAGAAAAACAACTTCCTGCGCCATACTGTGAGTACACGTTACTGATTACATATTTTTACTTAAGTATATCTAAACGCAGGAGTTTAACTTGTAGTTGAGTACTGTCACAGAGTGGTGTCAGTACTTTTACTGCAGTAAAGTATGCGAGTACTTCTCCCACAGGACAGCCCATATTTATGTTGTAATAGAGTACTAAGGCACAAACGTTACCGTGATACGGAGACACTCCTCTGTTGACAAACTGCAGGAACTCTTTGGCTGCGGACTGCACGGCCTCTTTGGAGCTCTTCATCCTCAAACACTGGAGAAAGAAAAGAGAAACAGCTGAGGAAAGCTAACAGCTAGCAGCTAGCAGCTAGCAGCTACTACTTCGGGCACTAATCGCGAGATTCAGCCTCTCTCGCTCTGCTGCTCCATGACTCAAACATACAAACAACTTAACACCGACCAGCACTGTTAAAGCAGTAAAGTAACAAATATCTCGCCGCCTAAATGTGTCATTAAATGACATTAGGTGGCAAAATCCAGAGCGTGTCCGATAACGGACGCACCGGCGCTTAGCTAACGGCTGCTAGCTAACCTGCAGGGGACAGCTCGAGCTCTGCGCCTCTCCTTCTTCGCTCCTCTTCCTCTGCTGGCCAAAGTCAAAGCAGCTCTCAGAGAGGGAGCAGCACCTCCACATGCCGCGGACACAGTAATCATTTTTATGGCTCTCACCTGCATTAACTGCACTTTCAAACTCTGGACTCCGGAGCGGCGGCTCGGTGGTGACAGG
Source organism: Epinephelus malabaricus (assembly GCA_037127435.1). Taxonomy (NCBI): domain Eukaryota; kingdom Metazoa; phylum Chordata; class Actinopteri; order Perciformes; family Serranidae; genus Epinephelus; species Epinephelus malabaricus. The sequence goes on from JANUFT010000300.1 coordinate 65,794, forward strand.
CAGACACGGACCAGCAGGGACAGAAGGATCAGTGTCTGAACGGACACAGCGCCACAGCGACACCCAGCGGACAGGCGGTGCAATTACAGCTGTCAGATTCCTCACAGGCCCACACAGAGTTCAGAAAGTGTTTCTTCTGTTTTAATCTGCTTATTATGTTTATTAATGGCGTTATTGTTTCTGATGACTCATGGCCACGGGTATCAAATGTGTTTTCCAGGATCAACAGAGTCTATAACATGTTGAAGAGATGTAACAACAGCGTGTTCACACATGTGGACGTGGATTTGGTCACAGTATTATTTATTTGAGCAGTTTGACAACACTGGTGTTCATGTGTGATCTGTACATATAAAACAACTTACACATTAAAGGAAAGGCAAGACATGACGAGACCAGACCAGATGAGACAAACCAGACAAGACGAAAATGAGACAAACGAGACGAGACGAAGACGAGACAAATGAGATGAGACAACAAGACAAGGTGAGACAAGTCCAGTTAATGTGTCTAATGTTTAATGTGTCTTAATCCGTACATACAAAACAACTTACACATTGAAGGAACGGCAAGACATGACGAGACCAGACCAGACCAGACCAGACCAAACAAGACGAGACAGATGAGACGAGACGAGACAAACAAGACGAGATGAGAAAATCGAGGCGAGACAAGACAAGATGAGACAAACAAGACGAAACAAACGAGACAAGATGAGACCAGACCAAGAAGACGAGACAAGACAAACGAGACCAGACCAGACCAGACAAACGAGACGGGACAAACGAGACGGGACAAACGAGACAAGATGAGACCAGACCAACAAGACGAGACGAGACCAGACAAACGAGACAAGACAAACGAGACAAGATGAGACCAGTCCAACAAGACGAGACCAGACAAACGAGACCAGACAAGACCAGACAAACGAGACGGGACAAACGAGACAAGACAAACGAGACAAGATGAGACCAGACCAACAAGACGAGACGAGACAAACGAGACAAGACAAACGAGACAAGATGAGACCAGACCAACAAGACGAGACGAGACGAGACGAGACAAACGAGACGAGACAAACAAGACAAGATGAGACCAGACCAACAAGACGAGACCAGACAAAAGAGACAAGATGAGACCAGACCAACAAGACGAGACGAGACCAGACAAACGAGACAAACGAGACGAGACAAACGAGACAAGATGAGACCAGACCAACAAGACGAGACCAGACAAACGAGACAAGATGAGACCAGACCACCAAGACGAGACAAGACAAACGAGACCAGACCAGACCAGACAAACGAGACGGGACAAACGAGACAAGATGAGACCAGACCAACAAGACGAGACGAGACCAGACAAACGAGACAAGACAAACGAGACAAGATGAGACCAGTCCAACAAGACGAGACCAGACAAACGAGACCAGACAAGACCAGACAAATGAGACGGGACAAACGAGACAAGACAAACGAGACAAGATGAGACCAGACCAACAAGACGAGACCAGACAAACGAGACAAGACAAACGAGACAAGATGAGACCAGACCACCAAGACGAGACAAGACAAACGAGACAAGACAAACGAGACCAGACCAGACCAGACAAACGAGACGGGACAAACGAGACAAGATGAGACCAGACCAACAAGACGAGACGAGACCAGACAAACGAGACAAGACAAACGAGACAAGATGAGACCAGTCCAACAAGACGAGACCAGACAAACGAGACCAGACAAGACCAGACAAACGAGACGGGACAAACGAGACAAGACAAACGAGACAAGATGAGACCAGACCAACAAGACGAGACCAGACAAACGAGACAAGACAAACGAGACAAGATGAGACCAGACCAACAAGATGAGACGAGACGAGACGAGACCAACGAGACGAGACAAACGAGACAAGATGAGACCAGACCAACAAGACGAGACGAGACGAGACAAACGAGACAAACGAGACGAGACAAACGAGACAAGATGAGACCAGACCAACAAGACGAGACCAGACAAACGAGACAAGATGAGACCAGACCACCAAGACGAGACAAGACAAACGAGACAAGAGAAACGAGAAGAGACAAATGAGACAAGACGAGACAAGACAAACCAGATGAGACCAGACAAATGACACTAGACCAGACAAACGAGAGAAACGAGACGAGACAAACGAGACGAGACGAGACAAGACAAACGAGACGAGACAAGATGAGACGAGACAAACGAGACAAGACGAGACGAGACAAACGAGACGAGACAAGACCAGACAAACGCGACGAGACAAGATGAGACAAGACAAACGAGAAGAGACAAACGAGACAAGACGAGACGAGACAAATGAGAAGAGACAAACGAGACAAGACGAGACCAGACAAATGACACGAGACCAGACAAACGAGACCAGACCAGACCAGACAAACGAGACGAGACAAGATGAGACGAGACAAACGAGAAGAGACAAACGAGACAAGACAAGACGAGACAAATGAGAAGAGACAAACGAGACAAGACGAGACCAGACAAGCGAGACGAGACAAGATGAGACGAGACAAACGAGACAAGACGAGACGAGACAAACGAGATGAGACAAGACCAGACAAACGAGACGAGACAAGATGAGACGAGACAAACGAGACAAGACGAGACGAGACAAACGAGATGAGACAAACGAGACAAGACGAGACCAGACAAATGACACGAGACCAGACAAACGAGACGAGACGAGAGAAACGAGACAAGACGAGATGAGACAAACGAGATGAGACAAGACCAGACAAACGAGACAAGACAAGATGAGACGAGACAAACGAGAAGAGAAAAACGAGACAAGACGAGACGAGACAAATGAGAAGAGACAAACGAGACAAGACGAGACCAGACAAATGACACGAGACCAGACAAACGAGACGAGACCAGACAAACGAGACAAGACGAGATGAGACAAACGTGATGAGACAAGTAAAGACACAACACAACAAGACAAGTCAAGTTAAGAAACGACGAGACAAGTTGTGACAAGATAGAAAAGCTAATTTTCTAAATCAACTTTTTTGTTGTTGTTTTGTTTGTTTGTTTTTTATAATTTGTGGGACATTTCTTACCAAGTTGCTCGTTGCCTTCTTTCCAGTGTTTTTGAAAGAAATTGCACCAATCCGCTCAAAGTTTCAAATCCACAGAGAGATGCAAAAAGGCCACAAAGAAACGACCCCAAAGATGAGTAAGAAATGAGTAAAAAGGAGCAAATTAAAAACAAGAAAATTAGCTAAAAATATTAAAAATTCTCATAATTCTGTAACATGATTTTAAATTGCAATAAAAATGATAATAATATGATTAAAATGTAGTTTTCTCTTACTTTTTTCTTTTTCCTATTTTTTTTTAAAACTTTTTCCTTTTAAAAAAATATTTTAAAAATATATTAAATTCTAATAATTCAGTGACATAATTCTAAAGTGTAATAATAAGTATTATAGTATTGTTTGTCCATAGATTTTTCTTTTTTCCTTATTTTTTAAAAATAATTTTCTTAATCTTTTTTTATTTGTTACAATTTGTGTTCAAGTACAAGTTTTGTGGTACCAGTGATGAGCAGTCTTTGATGAAGGTCATATTATTATGCTTCTCATGTTGAAACATCTCTCCCTGATTTTTCTATTTTCATATTTGTATCCAAACACCTCTCTCTCTCTCTCTGTCATGACTCATGTTAGTTAACTCTTTATTTCCCTGATGCTGCCATTCATCACTGTCTCTCCACAGGAACCAGCCTTATATAGACCTGAACAGCCAGGGAGGAGGAGGAGGAGGAGGAGGAGGAGGAGAGAGTCTGAAAACGATGAAGATATGTTTATATCAGCTGTCAGCTCGCAGCGTCTCTCCTGCTCCTGAGGAAGCCCAGAGGGATGAACACACACACACACACACACACACTCTATTAATAGATGTGAGCAACAGGCTGCAGCAGGAAGTGTCAAACAAACTGGGATGTGACTGTGTGGGAATTTGTCCCAGTACACCAGTTCTGTTCTGTAGTTATAATGGTGTGAATGGGAGCAGCACACACCAGGACTCATGACCTTTGATCTGGTCCCAGTGGTCTCTGCACTAAACATGTGTACACATGCAGCACTATCTCTCACCCTGGTGGGACCAAACAGAGATGAATTCCACGTTTAGGGAATTCATTAACATGTAAGCTTCAATGAGCAGTGTAACTTTTCTTGGTTTGCTTTCCTTTTATTCCCAGTCCTTTACAGACCACTGCTCACCACACAATCATTACTGGACAGGCTCTATTGCACAGGCCACGTACCGACCAGGAAGAGATGCAAAAGGAGCACAAGGAAATGCAAAGCCACTGCAAGGAGACACAACACGACCAAAGAACTACACAAAGTGACACTAAAGAAGAAGAAAGACCCACAGATACATGAAGCAACTACAGTGAGACACAAAACTGCAAAAACACACAAAATTAGTACAAAGAGAGGAAACACAAAACAATGATGACGATACACAAATCAACTACAAAGAGACACAACAAGAAAGATACAAAAAAACAACAACGACAAAGTGACACAAAGCTACAAAGGGACACAAACTAACACAAAGATACACAAATAACTACAAAATGATGACAAAGAAACACAAAATGACTACAAAGATACACAAAACAACAACAAAGAAGCAGGAAATGGCTACAAAGACACAAAACAACTACAAAAAAATACAAAATGATGTTAAAGAAACACAAAACGACTACAAAGAGGCAGGAAATGGCTACAAAGATACAAAACAACTACAAAGAGATACAAAACAACTACGAAGAGACACAAAACAACAACAAAGAGGCAGGAAATGGCTACAAAGAGACACAAAACAACTACAAAAAATACAAAATGATGATAAAGAAACACAAAATGACTACAAAGAGACACAAAATGACTACAAAGAGGCAGGAAATGGCTACAAAGAGACACAAAACAACTACAAAAAATACAAAATTATGATAAAGAAACACAAAATGACTACAAAGAGACACACAATGACTACAAAGACACATGAAATGACTACAAAGAGATACAAAACAACTATCAAGAGACACAAAACAACAACAAAGAGGCAGGACATGGCTACAAAGACACATGAAATGACTACAAAGATACAAAACAACTACAAAGAGATACAAAACAACTACGAAGAGACACAAAACAACAACAAAGAGGCAGGAAATGGCTACAAAGACACATGAAATGACTACAAAGATACAAAACAACTACAAAGAGATACAAAACAACTACGAAGAGACACAAAACAACAACAAAGAGGCAGGAAATGGCTACAAAGACACATGAAATGACTACAAAGATACAAAACAACTACAAAGAGATACAAAACAACTACAAAGATACAAAACAACTACAAAAAATACAAAATGATGATAAAGAAACACAAAATGACTACAAAGAGACACAAAACAACAACAAAGAGGCAGGAAATGGCTACAAAGATACAAAACAACTACAAAGAGACACAAAACAACTACAAAAAATACAAAATGATGATACCAGGGCCACGTAGTCTGTCTGTCTGTCTGTCTGTCTGCTGTTATTACAGTAAGAAAACACAGACCTCGATTCTCTCTGAACGAATTTTAAACAGAATGTGTTTTAAAATGATTCTTGAAAATGCAGGTCAGCTGTTTTCCCTTTAAATATATGACTCAGAGCATATCTGTGTGTGTGTGTGTGTGTGTGTGTGTGTGTGTGTGTGTGTGTGTGTGTGTGTGTGTGTGTTGGCAGAGGGAAACCTCCCTTTAAATCTCGCTCACTGTCACACACTGGTCTCCTGATATCATCATTAATGACACATATTGTTTGGCAATGTGGGCTTTCTCCTGCTCACGGAGCGCCTGCAGGGACACACTGTGCGTCTCCCACGATGGGATACTTTTCCTTTTTAAGGCAGGTTGGTCAGAGCTGCTCCACCCATCAGGCGCCGTCATTAACAACCTGCTCTGCCTCGCCATGTGAGGACGACGTCTCCAAGCCACCGTCCTCACATCCTCACATCGTTATGTCATGAGATCACAGGCGCAGGGGAAGCAGCTCTCTTCAACAAGTCTCCAAACTTAATGACTTTATAGGTCATTAGTCATCACCTCCCAGCACCGCCCTTATTAGTGCTCACTGCGGTCATGATGTGGTTATTAAAACACTACTTGTTCAGTTTAATTAGAGGCTCCAGTACACAAAAGTTTGAGCTGGATGCAATGTGAGGTGCCACAGTATGGAGGACAGACAATGACTGAAGCATCAATAAATAAATGTATAAATGTATAAATGTATAAATGCATAGAGATGTGCGGCTGGCATCACATCATTTCTAGGTCTTTCCATCCTCGCTCTGTCTTCCTCTCTCCACCTCCCTACGTTCATTTTTCTAAACAAAAAACTGCAGAGACACAAAATGATGAAAAAACACAAACATACTTCACAAAATGAATTCTTTCTGTTGTGTTACTTTATAGCCCTCTGAATATCTAAGCTGTCTGTGATGATGATGATTTGTACACAAACTAATAGAAATGGTTGAAACAAAATACAGATCAGTGTGCCTAAAAATAACAATGTTAACCTGTCTTTGAGGTTGTTGTGTCTCTTTGTAGCCATGTTGTGTATCTTCGTAGCCATGTTGTGTATCTTTGTAGTCATTTTGTGTTTGTTTGTGAAAGTTTTGTGTCTCTTTTTAGTTTCTACATCTCTTTGTATTCATTTGTGTTTCTTTGTAGTTTTGTGTCTCTTTGAGGTTGTTTTGTGTCTCTGTTGTTGTTTTGTGTCTCTGTTGTTGTTTTGTGTCTCCTTGTTGTTGTTTTGTGTCTCTTTGAGGTAGTTTTGTGTCTCCTTGTTGTTGTTTTGTGTATCCTTGTAGACATTTGTGTCTCTTTGTGGTTGTTTTGTGTCTCTTTGTGGTTGTTTTGTGTCTCTATGAGGTTGTTTTGTATCCCTTTGAAGTTGCTTTGTGTCTCTTGGAGGTTGTTTTCTGTTTCCTTGTTGTTGTTTTGTGTCTCTTGGAAGTTGTCTTGTGTCTCTTTGAAGTTGTTTTATGTCTCTTTGAAGTTGTTTTGTATCTCTTGGAAGTTGCCTTGTGTCTCTTTGAGGTTGTTTTGTGTGTATTTGTGGTTGTTTTGTGTCTCCTTGTTGTTGTTTTGTGTCTCTTTGAAGTTGTTTTATGTCTCTTTGAAGTTGTTTTGTATCTCTTTGAAGTTGCCTTGTGTCTCTTTGAGGTTGTTTTGTGTCTCCTTGAGGTTGTTTTGTGTCTCCTTGTTGTTGTTTTGTGTCTCTTTGTTGTTGTTTTGTGTCTCTTTGAAGTTGTTTTGTCTCTTTGAAGTTGTTTTGTATCTCTTTTAAGTTGTTTTGTGTCTCTGAAGTTGTTTTGTCTCTTTGAAGTTGTTTTGTATCTCTTTTAAGTTGTTTTGTGTCTCTTTGAGGTAATTTTGTGTCTCCTTGTTGTTGTTTTGTGTATCCTTGTAGACATTTGTGTCTCTTTGTTGTTGTTATGTGTCTCTTTGTGGTTGTTTTGTGTCTCTTTGTTGTTGTTTGTGTCTCTTTGAAGTTGTTTTATGTCTCTTTGAAGTTGTTTTGTATCTGTTTGAAGTTGCCTTGTGTCTCTTTGAGGTTGTTTTGTGTCTATTTGAGGTTGTTTTGTGTCTCCTTGCTGTTGTTTTGTGTCTCTTTGTTGTTGTTTTGTGTCTCTTTGAAGTTGTTTTGTCTCTTTGAAGTTGTTTTGTATCTCTTTTAAGTTGTTTTGTGTCTCTTTGAAGTTGTTTTGTCTCTTTGAAGTTGTTTTGTATCTCTTTTAAGTTGTTTTGTGTCTCTTTGAGGTAATTTTGTGTCTCCTTGTTGTTGTTTTGTGTATCCTTGTAGACATTTGTGTCTCTTTGTTGTTGTTATGTGTCTCTTTGTGGTTGTTTTGTGTCTCCTTGCTGTTGTTTTGTGTCTCTTTGAAGTTGTTTCATGTCTCTTTGAAGTTGTTTTGTATCTCTTTGAAGTTTCCTTGTGTCTCTTTGAGGTTGTTTTGTGTCTTCTTGTTGTTGTTTTGTGTCTCTTTGTAGTTGTTTTGTGTCTCTTTTTAGTTGTTTTATATCTCTTTGTATTCATTTGTGTCTCCTTGTTGTTTTGTGTCTCTTTGAGGTTGTTTTATATCTCTCTGCAGTTGCCTTGTGTCTCTTTGAGGTTGTTTTGTGTCTCCTTGTTGTTTTGTGTCTCTTTTTAGTTGATTTATATCTCTTTGTATTCATGTGTGTCTCTTTGTAGTTTTGTGTCTCTTTGTAGACATCTTGTATATCTTTGTAGTTGTTTTGTGTCTTTTTGTTGTTGTTTTGTGTCTCTTTGTGGTTCTTTTGTCTCTTTGTGGTTGTTTTGTGTCTCTTTGTGTTTTTTTGTGTCTCTGTTGTTGCTTTGTGTCTCTTTGTGGTTATTTTGTGTCTCTGTTGTTGTTTTGTGTCTTTTTGTGGTGCTTTTGTCTCTTTGTTATTGTTTTGTGTCTCTTTAAGGTTGTTTTGTGTCTCATTGTGGTCATTTTGAGTCTTTGAGGTCATTGTGTGTTCATTGGGAGGTTCATTGTGTCATATTTGGTCATTGTTTGTCTCTTTGTTGTTGTTTTGTGTCTCTTTGAGTAAGGGAGGCAGAGAGAGATATGTGATATGTGGGGGTAGAGAGAGAGAATAAGGGAGTAGATGAAGGGGAGGAGGTAGGAAAGGAGAAAAGGAAGGTGACAGAGAGAGGGAGAGACACAGGGAGGAGGGGGTAAAAAGCGAGGGAGGGGGTAACTACAAATAGCCGGAGGCAGTAAGTTCTTCCTCAGTGCTCCCCTCTGCTGCAGCCCTCATCAGCCTCTCTGTGTCTTCCAACATGGCCTCCTACAGCTCCTCTGCCCAGTCCGCCTCCTCCTACCGCCGCCACTTCGGCCACGGCACCTACGCCTCGCCCTCCCTCAACCGCTCGCTGCTGGGCCACAGTGGCGGCGGCGGCGGGGGCCATGTCTCCTCCAGGGTCTATGAGGTGACCCGGACCAGCTCCACACCAGCCTACCGGGTCTCCTCCAGCTACTACGGCAAGCCCCTGATGACCTCTCGGGCTTCCGTCGGCCGCTCCTACGCCGGCATGGGCGAGACGCTGGACTTCAGCCTGGCCGACGC
>JANUFT010000300.1:80000-202548 GCA_037127435.1 Epinephelus malabaricus
AAAATAGGTAATTAGGACCAGTTTATAAAAAAAGGCAATAAAAAAAACTAAAAAATTATATTTAATTTTTTTTTTAGGATCTAGGGTAATTAGGATCTGCATATATTAAATATATTATCAGGACACAACATTTGTATTTCTTCTTTTTTTTCTGTGAATATGGTGTTTGAGCAGAGGTGGGGAATTTTACATTTGACAGCTGAGTATTTTTTAGACTCAGCATATTTAAATCTGACGACCTCTGGGTCACTGAAACTATTTTCTAACAATCCTCTTGAAATGTTCGTGGACAGTGATGATGTCATTGTGTGTCATCACCTCCTCCAGACTCCAGGAAGAGATCCTCCAAAAAGAGGAAGCAGAGAACAACCTGGCTGCGTTCAGGGCGGTGAGTCCTCCATGCCTTACTGTGTGCACAAGTGTCTATAAGTGCGTCTCACGTTAACATGAGGTCACTGGTTTGACCTCTGACCTGTTGACTGAACTGTGTGCTGTGAAACCATCCCTGACTGTCCAACCTGTCGCAGGACGTGGACGCTGCCACTCTGGCCCGTCTGGACCTGGAGAGACGCATCGAGACGCTGCAGGAGGAGATCGCCTTCCTCAAGAAGATCCATGAAGAGGTTCGCTCCTCCTCCTCCTCCTCCTCCTCCTCCTCTGTCTCTCTGATCATTTTCAGCTGCAATAAGCACAAATATTATAATCTATCAGTCATGTTGAGGCACAGATTTTTGATTTGAGGGAATCTGTTGAGTAATTTAAGGCTAAATGTTCCTGATGTGCAGCTACACAAAGATCTGAGAGATTGTTTTGATTTGTTCCTGTGTGTCTGTTAGCATCTGTTGCTAGGTGTGTCTCTATGTGTGTGTGTGTGTGTGTGTGTGTGTGTGTGAGGTCGTCCCAGCGTACAGTTTGACACACACAGCTTGTACGCTGGCAGCAGGCCTGAGCAGCACTGCAGCAAAGCTCTGAAATCTCCCACAGCAGATGTACGACTAAAATTACTCTGTGTGACAGCGGTGGACGCAAGCTTACAGCTGTGTGTGTGTGTGTGTGTGTGTGTGTGCTCCCCTGACTCCTGGCTACATGATGCCAAAGCTAAGTGGACGCCACAGTGGAGTTAGCAGTGTGATGATAGTGGTTTAGATGCTGGTGTCAGGTGACACAGGATGAACACACACACACACACACACACAGACACAGACACTGCTGGGAGGTGACGCCTGGGTCAAAGTGTCTCATGGCCAAGGGCGGATGATGAGACAATAGGGCCCCTGGGCACAGACAAGGGCCCCACCACCTCTCCTACACAGGAGCAAGAGACTCACTCTTGGTGGTAATTTTGCATCTTTATTATTGTTGTTTTGTGTCTCCCAGATGTCCCTTTGTGTGTTTGTAGATAATTTTGTGTCTTTTTTTTTTTTTGATAATTTTGTTTCTTTTTTTATAATTTTGTCTTTTTTTATATATATAATTTTGTGTCTTTTTTTTTATAATTTTGTGTCTTTTTTAGGTAATTTTGTGTCTTTTTTTTATAATTTTGTGTCTTTTTTTTATAATTTTGTCTTTTTTTATATATAATTTTGTGTCTTTTTTTATAATTTTGTCTTTTTTTTATAATTTTGTCTTTTTTTATATATAATTTTGTGTCTTTTTTTTATAATTTTGTGTCTTTTTTTGATAATTTTGTCTTTTTTTTATAATTTTGTCTTTTTTTATATATAATTTTGTGTCTTTTTTTATAATTTTGTGTCTTTTTAGGTAATTTTGTGTCTTTATTGATATTTTTGTGTCTTTTTTTATAAATTTGTGTCTTTTTTGATAATTTTGTGTCTTTGTTATATAATTTTGTGTTTTTTTAGGTAATTTTTTTTCTTTTTTAGGTTTTTTTTTCTTTTTTAGGATTTTTTGTCTTTTTTAGGCAATTTTGCATTTTTTTTTTTATAATTTTGTGTCTTTTTAGGTAATTTCGAGCGACATTTTGCAGGTGAGGGCCTCGGGGGCCGCGGGCACTTTGGGACGCTGGGCCTGTGCCTGGCAGGCCTGTTTCATAATCCATCCCTGCCCGTGGCTGCTGGGTCCTAGAATAGTGTTGCTGTATCAGAGGAGACTTCAGACTGATTCAGAAAATGTTTACTGAGAAGTGAGAAGTCTCATTTTCACATTGACTTCTGTTTGCACCCAGTGGAGATGATTGCTGCTCCCAGTCCCACTTGGACACGTGCACACACACACACACACACACACACACACACACACACACACTCTGTATGCAAACCTAATCCCTTTAATCTCCTCTGTACTCTATAGACAAATGTACACAAAATCAACCAGCCAAACCCCCGAGCCACCTCTCTAACCTCACCTTCCTCTCTCCTCCTCCTCCTCCTCCTCCTGCAGGAGATCCGTGAGCTGCAGATGCAGATGCAGGAGAGTCAGGTGCAGATCCAGATGGACATGTCCAAGCCCGACCTGACGGCAGCTCTGCGAGACATCAGAGCTCAGTACGAGGGCATCGCCGCCAAGAACATCGCCGAGGCTGAGGACTGGTACAAGTCAAAGGTGAGAGGGAGGTGGTCGTCATCATCACACCATGCTGAGAAATGGAAATAGACGAGTGTTTGTCTTTAACTGGTCACTCTGGAGTAGATGATGCTGCACAGGGTGATGTCTGTAGAATAATTGTGACAGCAACAGTTCCATAACAAGCACCTACATTTTGGAGCTGAAAAGCTGCTGGAAATACAGTGACAGATCCCTAAATACACCCATGTTTGGGGACTAAAAACACCAACGTTTGGGGGGTGCAAAGCCGCTGGAAAAACAGCCACCATCCTCCATCCCCTCCACCTCCTGATGACAAAGTCAGCTCAGATACTACGTAACTTCAGAAACGCTGACACGACACATATGAAACGTGCAAACGTATTCGTGGTTGCAGAAACACACAATGGCAACATTTTCTCACAGTGACAGGCTGTATTGGCAGCACCAATAGCATCAGTGTGACCTTTGACCTTTGTCTCTGCAGGTGTCCGACCTGAACCAGGCAGTGAGTAAAAACAACGAGGCGCTGAAGCAGGCCCGGCAGGAGACCATGGAGTTCAGGCACCAGATCCAGTCCTACACCTGCGAGATCGACTCGCTCAAAGGCACCGTACGTCTCACACACACACACACACACACACACATGCTATACCTCTGTCCGAGCGCTGTCTCACCTCAGACCTGTCTCTCTGAGTCCAGAATGAGTCCCTGATGAGGCAGATGAGGGACATGGAGGACCGCCACGGACGCGAGGCCGGCGGCTTCCAGGACACCATCGCCCGGCTGGAGGCGGAGATCGCCAACATGAAGGACGAGATGGCGCGCCACCTCCGCGAGTACCAGGACCTGCTCAACGTCAAGATGGCGCTGGACGTGGAGATCGCCACCTACAGGAAGCTGCTGGAAGGCGAGGAGAGCAGGTGACGCTGGAGCCCAGAAGACTAGATTAAACTTTATATTCTGATTTGGTTTCAGGAGACTTGTTGTGCGTATAATGTCTGTACAAAGAGTTTTAATGTTAAATTATGTTATTTAAATAATTTACCACATAAAATAAATTGATTACAGAACTATTAGTTAAGATTAAATACATTATTTAACACTTTAATTTCTGTGTTTGCAGGATCACTTTGCCTGTGCAGAGCTACTCCACCCTGAGCTTCAGAGGTACAAACACACCTGCTGTGACCTGAACTCACCACTAGAGGGCGCACATCCTGTAACCAGCACAGCAGCTGAGCGTCTGAACTCACCCACAATGCAGTTCACCTGCAGATGGAGCTTTTTATGACACACATGAACAATATAAGAAAATATCACTGGTTATTTTAAGAGAAGTTTTTTGATTATTATTTAATTGATTTATATTTGTTTTAGATGATTAAACCTCTGCAGGATCTTCTGTCATGGTGATGACACTTTCTTGGTGTTTCAACAGAGACCAGCCCTGAGCACCCGCAGCGCTCCGCTGAGATGCATTCAAAGAAAACTGTCCTCATCAAGACCATCGAGACCCGTGATGGAGAGGTAAAGACACAGCAGGAAATAAGGACGGGACATTTACAAAATCCTTCTTTTTTCTGTCGTTATAAACATATTCTGGCTTGTTGTCGGTGAGATCAGTATGTTATATGAACATTATTCCTCAGTCTCTGTGACATATTGGGAGGATTTTATGACTATTTGCTTTAGATTTCTTACATATAGCTCCTTTAACATGAGGTGTTATTGTTGGTATGTCACTAAACTAACTACGGGTCCTCAAATACAGCCACAGGTCGCTAAAAAGACTCATGTTTGGGGATGAAAATGCTGCTAGAAACACAGTGACAGGTCCCTTAAAGTCACCCATGTTTGGGAGCATAAGATCTGCGAGAAATACAGCAACAGGTCACTAAAAAACACCTACGTTTGGAGGGTTCAGAAGCCGCAGGATGAACAGTGTTGGGTCGCTATAAACAACCACGACGAGAAATCACCTACATTTGGGGGCTGAAAAGCCACTGGAAACACTGGGACAGATCCCGAGAATGCACCAACGTCTAGGAGCTAAAAGGCTGCTGGAAAAACAGCAACAGGTCCTTAAAATCACCCATGGTTAGGAGCTTAAAATCCGCTAGAAAAACAGCCACAGGTCGCTAAAAAGCGCCAAAAATTATTAGGGCTAATAATTTGCAAAAAAAACACCCACATTTAAGAATCACCTTTATTTAGGAGCTTAAAAGTTGCTAGAAAAACACCCACTCCGTCTCACACTCCGTCTCACACTCCGTCTCACACTCCGTCACCTCCGCACAGAGCGACAGTGGGTTAAACACAAGCTGAACTCTCACTCGTGACCTTTGACCTCAACAAAACAGAATCAGTTTTCTAACTCATGTGAAAGATTAACAACCTGTCAGCACGCCACCGTGACGTGTGTTCATGTTGCTCAGGAGGCACTCGTGTTGCTTCCAGGAAAACACACCTACACACACACACACACACACACACACACACACACACATGTAGCGACAGGTTCAGCCCCAGCCTGCCATCCACACATCCGGTCCCACCCAGGTGGAAACACGCTACACTCGCAGCCTCCTGGGAAAACACACATCACAGGCGTGTTGGGACGCGTCGCGGCCGCTCTTGTTCTGTTTTCAACAATAGGCCTTGTGTGTCGTCGTCTCGTGCAGCTCTGCTGGAGGACGGGAGACACTTCTGTTTGTGTCTCTAAAAACAAGTCGTACACTGAGAGGTGTTCAACCAGTGTCCAACAGAAATCAACTTTAAAAAAATATTCTGGATATCAGAGAGACACAAGCTGCTCACTGGGTCAATATTTTGTCAAAGCAGAGTTGAGCTAACAATTTTATATTTTGATTTTCTCTCTAATCGCCAAGCCTGAAAACAAATGATCTGATAAATAAATTAAAAAATGCATTTTGGCTAAAAAACATAAAAATAAACAATAAATAAATAAAGAATAAATTAATAAATAAAAATAAAATAAATACACATTAACTGAAAAATTGATTAAAAAAAAATAAATGTCTTGATGAATAAATTTAAAACAAATAAAACATAAATTCAAAATAAATACATTGATTGAAAAATTAATAAAAAATAAACTACAAAATGAATCAATTAATTAATAAAATACAAACAAAAAAATTAAAAAAAAAATGAAATGAAAATAATTTAAAATTAATTACAAAAATAAAAAATATATTTTTTTAAATTAATTACAAAAAATAAATGTCTTAAATACATTTACAAATGCATAGATACATTTCAAAATAAATTAAACAAACAAAAAGAATTAAAAAATGATTAATAAATACAGAAATATCTCGATGAATACATTCTAAGATACATTATTTTAATAAATCTAAAGCAAATAAATAAAAATAAAATCAATTCAAATAATTAATTTAAATACCTAAATAAAAGAAACAAGAGAATTAATACAAAGGTGAATAAAGAAGCAAATTAAAACAAAATCATGAATCTATGTCACATTTTATTCATTAATACCTACATATTTTTCATTCAGCATATTCATTTATTATTTATTTATAATTTTGGCAGCTCTCGTCCTCCACATTGGCTGCACCAGAATAAAAAAAAATATATATATATATATATAAATTTAGATATACTTCTGTCTAGTAGATTTTGTCCTTTATAGTTTTTGCAATTTACTTTCACAGAGTTAAATACTTAAAAATCATCTCATCAAACGTTGTTTCTCTCCTTCATTTTTTATACACTGAGAAACCCAACTGAACATGAACGTCACAAACACACTAAAACACGAGACGTGCCGACCCTCACACACACTGTCTCTTTATCTCTCTGTTTTCATATCTCTGAACGTTGTCTCACTGTTTGTGTTTCTGCCCTCCAGGTCGTCAGCGAGTCGACGCAGCACCAGCAGGACATCATGTAACCATCTGCAGAGGAGACGAAGAAACAAGAAACAACAACACATCTGCCAGAGTCTGAGTCGGACAGATGAAGAAAAGATGCGCAAATAAAACTAAAAGTAAAAAGACTTGAGTCGTGATTATGGCCTGTACTGTGCTGGTGTTAAAGCTCATATGTGACTTTGAAGCAGGGTGGTGTTTCATTAACTTTATCAGGGTTTATTTCTCTCTGCTTTGTGGTGTGTATATGTGCAGCAAACACAACCCAGTCACCAGAAGACACTGCTGGCACTGTACGTTTCTGCACACCATGAATACCTTTGCACGTTTCAGGCACCAAATGTGGGTGTTTAGAAGCGACCCATCATCTGTATTTCCAGCAATGATGATGCCTCGAAAAGCAGCAGAGTTTTACCCAGACATCGCCACGTTACTGGCCTCATAGTGCCTCAAAAAGCATTCATTTATAGCTGCATTTCCAGCTGGGATAGTGCTACGAAAAGATGTTGTTTTATACCGAAACATTTCTGTGTTTCCAGTGGGGCTAGTACCACAAAACATGGTTGCTTTTTAACGAGACATCCCTGCATTTCCAGCGGATTTCTTGCTACAAAACAGTGGCTATTTTTTACCTAAACATCACTAGTGTCACGAAAAGCAGGTGTTTCTTAACAAGACATAGCTGCATTTCCAGCTGCGATATTGCCAAAAAGATGATTGTTTTTTTTTATGTAAACATTACTGTTTCCAGCGGGAATAGTGCCACAAAAAGCAAGTTTTTTACCAAGACATCGCCACATTACTGGCAGGGATAGTGCCTCAAACAGCATTTATTTTTAACTAAAACACTGCTGCATTTCCACGAAAAGCAGTTGTTTTTTACTGAGGCATCATTACATTTCCAGCGGGTATTGTGCCTCCAAACGCTGTTGTTTTATACCGAAACATTTCTGTGTTTCCAGTGGGGCTAGTACCACAAAACATGGTTGCTTTTTAACGAGACATCCCTGCATTTCCAGCAGATTTCTTGCTACAAAACAGTGGCTATTTTTTACCTAAACATCACCAGTGTCACGAAAAGCGGGTGTTTCTTAACAAGACATAGCTGCATTTCCAGCTGCGATATTGCCAAAAAGATGATTGTTTTTTTTTAAAACATAAATATTACTGTGTTTCCAGCGGGAATAGTGCTACAAAAAAGCAACAGTTTTTTTTTACCAAGACATCGCTCCAATTTCAGCAGGGATAGTGCAACAAAAAACGGTTGTTTTTTACTGAGACATTGCTGCATTTCCAGTGGAGATCATGCTATGAAAAGTAGTTGTTTCTTACAAGACATCAATGCATTTCCAGCTGGGATATTGCCAAGAAAATTATTGTTTTTTTACCTAAACATTTCTGTGTTTCCAGTGGGGCTAGTACCACAAAAGGTGGTTGCTTTTTAACGAGACTTCCCTGCATTTCCAGCGGATTTCTTGCTACAAAAATTGACTATTTTTTACCCAAAAATTACTAGTGTCAGGAGAAGCGGATGTTTCTTAACAAGACATAGCTGCATTTCCAGCTGGGATATTGCCAAAAAGATGATTGTTTTTTTTACCTAAACATTTCAAATCAAAACATGATCTTTTCCTACAATGCTGCATTTCCAGCAGAGATCGCGCCACCAAAATGGCTGTTCTCTAAAAAGACATCACTGCATTTCCAACACAGACACTGCCCTGAAAAGCTGTTGTTTTTTTAATGAGACCACTGCATTTCTAGCGGAGATTGTGCCACAAAACGTGGTTGTTTTCCACCTAGACATCATGACATTACTAGCTGGAATTGCGCCTTGAAAAGCGTACGCCTTTTACGGAAACACTGCTGCATTTCCTGCTGGAGTAGTGCCACAAATAGTGGTTGTTTTTTAACCCAGACGTAAACATTGCTGCTTTTCTCGCAGAAATTGTGCCCTCAAATTCAGGCGTTTTCAGCCAAAACATGATTTTTTCCAAACAATAACCAAATGACTTTTGTACCTAAACATAACCACACATCAACCACAGCGTTGTTGAAACAGAAAGTTGCGATATAATAACGTGCAAATGTATCTATGGTTTGCAGAAATGCCAACATTTCTCAACAAAAACGCCATCATTACGGTGGAGGTGGGTCAACAAGGTCTCGATAACAAATAAAAGATGGAGATTTTTTGCGGTCAAGTGGCAAAATATTAAAATCACAACATGCAAAACAGCATATACAAAGTGTAAAAGCATTTCAGACAGCCTGCTAAATAAAAAATTCTGGTGCTGCATTCACTTCCTGCTCTGCAGTCTAACTTAAATATCACAGACATGCTGTTGTTTCACATCAACTGAGCTAATTTGCTTTCGCATCTCATTTTTTTTTAACCACTTCAGTCGTGCAGATCGCTTTACTCCCACTCTGAACATGCACTGCTGCCTTTTTCAAATTGTGTTATGATTCTGCTTCTGGTTTCTTCCTCAAGGTCAGAGTCACTTTTTTGTGCAATCAGGAGCTCTGAGGAGGACGAAGTGAACTGTATGTGCGAGTGCTTATCAGTGAGGGGACGCAGAGAGGACAGATAACAAGGAGGAGATGGAGGGGGAGATTACAGGGTGTCTGGAGATGAAGGCAGAGATAGGAGGCTGTGTGAGGTAGAGAGGAGGAGGAGGAAGAGGAGGAGGAGGAGGGATAATCTCTTGTGACTTTCAAATATTATTTGCTAATAAAAGTAAAGTGTATTTCATGTTCCAGCTGCTTCATGTCTGCATGTCCTTGAGCGAACAGACGAGTCACACAGATGGATGGTGTACAGGCCCATAGGAACACATGCTTTAATAATCATAGTCATAATTCAATCTTTTAAAAAAAAAAAGCATGGAGTTACTGGCCTACAGTGATGACATTGCACTCTCCTTTACACAACGGCTCCAGAAATAAATAAATCAGCAAATAAATACATCCCACTGGAAAAGAACAATTAAATTAGAGTCCTAAGAAAAAGAAAAAAAAACAGTTTAAATGAAATGATAAAATGGTAAAAATAAGAAAAGAAAGAAAGTTAGTAAGTGCTGTGTTTTATGTACAAATTTCACATCGATGCACATGGAAGGGGCGGAGGGTGTCTGGTGGGAGCCAAAACGAAGCCACGCAGGGCGGAGCGGGGACGGGACGGCACGGAGGGGTGAGATCATGCATTGTCCGTTTCCAACGGATGAATAAAAACATACATTCCCCCCTGCCCCCACATTTGTTTGCTTTTCCTTTAAAAAAGGTAAAGACAGTAACAAAGTATTCACATTTTCACTGGTGACAGAAACGTTATGTCGTCCCAAAGAAAGAAAATCAATGCACATGATGGAAGAAGTTGTTGGTCTAAGTACAAGTTGGTATGGCCACGAGTCTGAGTCTTTCATCCGCACGCTCCGAGCCTTGTTTACACTGACGTCTCAGCCTCGAGTCACTGTTTTAATATCAATAAACTATTAGCATTTTGATTACACACATCTACAGAGCCCCGGAAGTTCCTCAAGTTATTATCTTGAGGGAACAAGTCATCATGTACACACTTGTTCCCTCAAGATCACAACTTGTTCTCTCTAGATTTTAACTTTTATCATGTGCGCACAACTTATCTTGTGCGCTCTTGTTCCCTCAAGATAATAACTTAATGTTGTGGGAACAAGTTACTATCTCGTAAGAACAAGTTATTTGTGCACACAAGTTATTACCGCATGGGAGCAACAACTTGTTCTCTCTAGATTAGAACTATCATCTTGTGTGCACAAGTTATTATCTCGAGGGAACAAGTTACTATTATGTGGGAACAGTTCGTCTTTAAAGTACAAGATGACCTTTATCTTGTATGAACCAATAACTATCTTGTAAAAACAAGCTATCATTCTGAGGGAACATGTAGTTATTTGAGGGAACAAGTTATTACCTTGTGTGTACACGTTATTATTGTGTGGGAACAAGTTATCTTGTGCACACAAGATAGTAACTTTTATCTTGTGGGAAATGTTATTACCTTGGGGGAACAAATTATTATCATGTGGGAACAAGTTATCTTGTGCGCTCTTGTTCCCTCAAGATTATAACCTAATGTTGTGGGAATAAGTTATTTGTGCACACAAGTTATACCGCACAGGAACAAGTTACCCTGTACACACTTGTTCCCTCAAGATTACAACTTGTTCTCTCTAGATTAGAACTTTTATCTTGTGCGCACAAGTTACTATCTCGAGGGAACAAGTTACTATTATGTAGGAACAATTTGTCTTGTGTGTACAAGATGACCTTTATCTTGTGTGAACCAATAACTATCTTGTAAAAACAAGCTATCATTCTGAGGGAACATGTAATTATTTGAGGGAACAAGTTATTACCTTGTGCGTACACGTTATTATTGCGTGGGAACAAGTTATCTTGCATGCACTTGTTTCCACTAGGAATAACTTAATGTTGTGGGAACAAGTTATATTGTGAGAACAAGTCATCTCATGTGCGCAAGTTATTATCTCGTGGGAACAAGTTATCTTGTGCACACTTGTTCCCACTAGATAATAACTTTACATTGTGGGAACAAGTTACTATCTTGTGAGAACCAGCAATTGTCTTGTAGGAACAAATTACTATCTCGTGGGAACAAGTAATTATGTTGTGTGCACAAGAGAATAACTTTTATATGGTGGGAAAAGTTATTCTCTTGAGATAACAAAATGTTATCATGTGGGAACACCTTATCTTGTGTGCACTTGTTCCCACAAGAAAATAACTTTTATCTTGCAGAAAAAATATTTTCTTGTGGGAGCAAGATGATGTGCACATTTTTTTCCTGAAGGTAATAACTTGTTCCCACTAGATATTATCTTTAATCTTGTGTGCACAAATTATTACCTTGTGAGAACAAGTTATCTCATGTGCGCAAGTTATTACCTTGTGGGAACAAGTTATCTTGTGCACACTTGTTCCCACTAGATAATAACTTTACATTGTGGGAACAAGTTACTATCTTGTGAGAACCAGCAATTGTCTTGTAGGAACAAATTACTATCTCGTGGGAACAAGTAATTATCTTGTGTGCACAAGAGAATAACTTTTATATGGTGGGAAAAGTTATTCTCTTGAGATAACAAAATGTTATCATGTGGGAACACCTTATCTTGTGTGCACTTGTTCCCACAAGAAAATAACTTTTATCTTGCAGAAAAAATATTTTCTTGTGGGAACAAGATGATGTTGTGCACATTTTTTTCCTGAAGGTAATAACTTGTTCCCACTAGATATTATCTTTAATCTTGTGTGCACAAATTATTACCTTGTGGGAACAAGTTATCTTGTGCACACTTGTCACCTCAAGATAATAACTTGTTCCCACTAGATAATAATTTGTATGTTTTGGGAACAAATTATCAAGTGAGAACAAGTCATCTTGTGTGCATTTATTATACTACCTTGTTCATACAATTTAAAAAATTACATCTAGTGGGAACAAGTTGTTATCTTGAGGGAACAAGTGCACACAAGTTGACTTGTTCCCACATGATAATAACTTGTTCCCACAACATAAAATTATGATCTAGTGGGAATAAGTTATTATCATGTGGGGAAAAAGTTCTGTTGTGCGCACTTGTTCCCTCAAGATAACAACTTGTTCCCACTGAATAATAACGTATGTTTTGTGAACAAGTTATTATCTCGTGAGAAGAAGTTATCTTGTACACACTGTTCCCTCAATAATAACTTGTTCCCACTAAATAATAACTTTTATGTTGTGGGAACAAGTTGTTATCTTGAGGCAAAAGTGTGTACAAGATAAATTGTTCCCACATGATAATAACTTGTTTTCATGCGATAAGAACAAGTTATTATCTTGAGGGAACAAGTGTGCACAAGAAAACTTTTTCCCCTCAAGATAATAACTTGTTCCCACTAGGTAATAACTTTTATGTTGTGGGAACAAGTTATGTTGAGCACGCAAGTTTTTACCTCATTACTTTGTATGCACAAGATATCAACATTTTAAAACTTTAACTTTAACAAGCAAAATATCTTGTGCTCCCAAAATAAAAATATAGAATATTTTGGGACGTCAGGGGCTCCGTACAAATCTGATCATCCCGGAGAAGATTTTAAACTTTCACCTGCTTCTTCTGCTCGTTTGATAACGGCTCAGATTTTGATTGCTCTGCAGCAGGAAACAGGAAGAAAGTGAAACATAACTTTCACTATCACTTCTCGGCTCAGCAGCATAAATAATCTCTTGGAGGACGAACACTTTGCACTGCAGCAGGGACGACACTCAGGTTGTAAAATAATCAGATTGTTGTTTCCTTTTTTCTGCGTTGCGTGAAACCTCAGATGAGGTGCCAGTGTAAACGCGGCTCTCTTGCTGTCGGCTTAAAGCAAATCCTCCTCGTGTGTCCAGGCATCTGTTAAGACAAGAAGCCAACTCCACTCCAACAAGATTTTTTTTTTACCCTGCTTGTTGTAGCTCCATGGCTGAGAAATCCTTCTGTGATCACATTTAATGCAAAAACAAGCCATCGATGGGAGATCTGCCAGTAACCCCCCTCCTGTTGCTGAGTGGTCCAGTCCACAGAGGGGCAAGGCACCCATTTAAACAGATTCCCCGGCCGTCAGAGAGCAGTTTGACGCTTGAAGATCGTCCAGCACCAAGAGTGACGAAGAGTTCCCCCCTTTAAACATTAAAGACGTCTCTCCCCGTTTCAGGGACGGTTGTTGTAGTCTGCATGGCACAGAAAGCAAATAAAAGATCCCGGCTTGCATTTAAGGGCCCTTACTTCCCTTTAGAGATGATCTTTGTTGGACTTTTAAGACGCCTACAGGCTGAGGAACGAGTTCCTTCTGCACCATGAGTTGAAAATCGGTAGCGGTAGAAACCAGGGTTGATTTTGATTTTTGGGTTTGAACCTGAGGCGGGTTTGCGCTGAAACTGAGATCCCTGATGTGGTTTGACTGGAGACGGTGACAAACAGGCCGGGGTCGGGTACAGCGGGCTGCTCTGGGTTTCCACGTCGACCCTGGAGATTGTAGCTGCAGTGTGTGTTTGTGTGAGTGCGTGCATGTGTTTGTGCATTTGAAAGACAGTGAAAAGAGGTCGAGCCTCTGCACCACACTGACAGAGCCTTATGATCCAAAATTTAATTAGTAAAAGGGTTAAACATGATTTGCATTGTGGGTAAATCCAGCCCTAGATATATTTCATCCTGTTAGGGGCGTGGCTGAACCCAGATTATGTTTAAACCCTTTGCATTGAAACCCAGTGGCGTTTTGTTCTAGCACAGGTGTGGTTCCACCCAGGTGGAGTAGTGATGCAGAGTCACGCATCTCTCAGGTGGCGTGGTGTGTTCAGGCCTCTGGGAGGTGAAGGAGTGTTCAGACACGCAGCGCAGGTGCCGCAGCTCCGGTGAGGGGCGTCGTGGAGCCGCAGTCGTAGCCAACGTCCACCACGGTGTGGGGGCCGCCGACCAGCCGGCTCGGGATGGGCTGCGCCTGGACCTGCCGGTCTCGGAAACTCTGGATGTAGCTCTGGATGGTGTAGAGAGAGGAAAGGCATTCAAAGAAACATTAACAAATGGGAGTAGATAATAAAACATGAAGAGAAATGCCAAGTTAAGCAGCAGCTGAGATATCGGACAGGGTGGGTCTTCGAAGTCCAGTATCATTTTTGTGCTGGGTGACATCAGTGTGTAGGTATTGCAACATCCCAGGAAAGCTGTATAACACATCATTCCAGGCCCACGATCAAGTTATACCGAATTAGACTACTATGGCTGTTTTTGGCCATTTGGAGGCGCTAGACACTTTCGGTGTGGTACCTTTGGAACCAGAAGTAACCCTTCAGACATGGTTCTTCAACTGTCTGTGGTGGAAACACTAAACAGACCGAGGGTCTAGGAACCATGTCTGAAGGGTTACTTCTGGTTCCAAAGGTACCACACTGAAAGTGTTTGGTGGAAACAGGGCTTTAGAGATAGGGTAAGAAGCTCAGACATCTGGAGGGAGCTCGGGGTTGTCTGGGGACCTTTGTTTGTCTGCTGCCCCTGCAACCCGACCCCGGATCAGCGGATGAAAATGGATGGATGGATTTCCCGCAGCTATTACGGTTAAATTCAAGCGCAATTCTGGTGACATACTGCGTTTGCACGGCACGAAAGGTACGGTAACATAAGGTGATGACAGAAAGACAGAAGCCTTAGCTTTCTGCTGTAAAAAGAATGACTGCTCTATTTGTAATTTTCAAAACCCGACACAACGATACAAAGAAACGACCAATCACATTGCAGGAAGTATAAAAAAGACAACAACAACACAACCATAGATAAGGAAAATGAGTTCCTCACTGGTGAGAGGACGTCCGTGTCGTAGCGGCGGATAGGGTTGGGTTTGCGGCGGTAGGCGGGCTCAGTGTGAAGCTGCTTGGCCTGGTGGTGATGGTGGGAGGAGCCGTGCTGCTGCTTCTTCTTCTTCTTGTTGCGATAGCGATCGTCCCGCTGACGAATCCGCATCACCTGCATCCTCCTCTGCTGCCGGCTGATGATCACTGAGGAGAAGAGGGAGGTCCGTGAGGAGGAGCCTTGTTTTCCTCCATCAAAGCTTCAGACAGGCGTTAGCTAGCGTATGCTAATAGAACTGTAAAGGTTTTGGTGTAGCTGAAGGTGGAGCTAGACACATAGCTACTTGCTTTAACTAGACACCAAAGTCTAATCAGTTCATTCCTGAGTGCAAGTGAACGTTTGTGCCACATTAAAGAAATTTCCTCAAGGTGCTCTCGAGATATCATAAAGTCACAGTGACTTTGCTGTTTGACCACCAAAATCAAATCAATTCACATTTAGTCTAAGTGGATGTTTGGGCCTTATTTTAGGAAATTTCTCCAGTGTTCTTGAGAGGCTGTATTCATGAGAATGCGACAAACGAGGTCACAGTGACCTTGACCTGGGTCACACACAGTTACTGGCTTTAATAGACATCAAATTTTAATTAGTTCATTCTTGAGTTCCAGGTGAACGTTTGTGCCAAATTTAAAGAAATTCCCTCAAGGTGTTCCTGACCCGTCACATTCAAGAAATGAGACGGATGCCACGTCACAGTGACCTTAACCTTTGACCACCAAATTCTAATCCATTGATTTGTGAGTCCAAGTGGACGTTTGTGCCAAAATTGAGGACATTCCTTCACCGCCTTCTTCGTGTTCATGGGAATGACACAACGCAAGGTGACAGTGACTTGACCTTAGGCCACCAAAATCAAATCAGTTCATCCTTGAATGGAAGTCGATGTTTGTGCCAAATTTAAAGAACTTCCCTACAGGTGTACTAATAGTTTTAGAGACCCGTCCTCACCCTTGGTATGGGAGTATCCTTCAGCGGTCACCTTCCACTGGACCATGACACCCAGCAGGGTGAGGGCAGGCCACACCCCGAGCACCACCCACGTCAGCCAGCACACAGGCTTCCCAGGCACCGCTTTCATCCGCTCATACATGTACAGCACGAGGGCGAAGAGCTCCACGAAGTAGTCTAATGCCACAGTGATGACCGCTGCGCCGAACACCGCCGTGGACAGCGTGGTAAAGAGACGCTGCCACTGCAGGGTGAGCACGGCGAACAGCATGCCCAGGCCAAGCAGCACGCCCAGGGGCACCCAGACGGAGCGCGGCGGGCTGTTGGAAAGCTCCTCCATGCCCACTAGGGTGGCCACGGCCACCAGCAGGCCCAGCAGCAGGCCCACCATGAAGAGGCCCACGCTGCGAACCAGCATGGTGACCAGGCCGCAGAGCGTGCCGATGCCGAGGCCGATGCCTACCGAGGCCTCCACGCTCAGCTGGGTGTCCAGAACGCGCTCCTTGTAGCAGAGCATAAAGATGACGACGGAGCCGAACATCAGGCCCGTCAGGAACATCACCGCTTTGAAGCAGCGATAGCCTGAAATACGCAGAGGAAAAACACGTTAACAGCGCCGTGACTTGGCGAGCAAATCAATCACATCGATCAGAACTCACCGAAGAAGCAGTAAATGATGCCGAAGAGGCAGCACATGGAGCAGACCACGGAGGGCACCACCTTGTAGCGCCCGGCAATGTCCTCGCAGCCGTCCAGCCGCTCGTGGCTCAGCTCCTGGTCGGGCTGAGCCAGCAGCATCTCCAGGGGGGTCGTCATGGTGAGCAGGAGGACAGAGGAGGAAGAGGGGGGTGGAGGAGGAGAGGAGATCAGGTGGGAGGCGAGGGACAGGGGAGGCTAGGGAGCACCACACAGCCGCATGGTTTCACCTGTGGAGGGAGGGCAGGAGAGAGGAGACGGTTAGACGAAGCTAAAGAAGAGAGGAGGAGGAGCGATGAAGAGGATCATATGTTTTATACACTGCTTTATGAACAGAGAGGAACCTTCAGTCACCTTCATCTAAACACTTTCTACAGGCTATGGCACCAACAGCTGCTGTTTGTAGTTTACTTTCACTAGAGTTAATGAGCGTATGTTAATATCAAGATAAGACGTAGCGTGAAACTTGTCGGGTCATTTGGTGCATTCAAGGACACTCTGAAAAACCAGTATACAGTTTCACCCTTAGATTTCACGCTCTTCCTTCATAATGCTACAAAAACAAAACAAAAAGACAAACAGTTGTTTTCACGGATGCTTGAAGGCTTCGTTCACATTACAAGCAAATGTGGCCCAAATTTTATTTTGTTTTAGTGTGGACATCTGACTTTTCAGCTTAGTGTAGATGCAGAAATCAGGGTTCTTTTCAAAAGTAGGGTGGACACATAAATCTGTTTTTTGTCAGAGTAGTGTGGACCAGAAATCTGTGTGTGTATGTGTGTGTGTGTGTGTTTTTCATTTCAGTGTGTACATAGAAAGCCATTTTTTTCAATCTAGTGCGGACACAGAAATCTGATATTTTCAGTTTAGTGTGGACGCTGAAAAAAAAAAATAGATTTATGTCTCCACACTATAATGAAAAAAATTCTGAGTAGTGTGGACACAGAAATCTATTTTTTTTTTCTACATATAACTCACTGGCCATGCGACGGCTGTGACAACGGACATATTGGACTTTAAGTGTGTTTTTCCACATCACACTTCACTGCCAGGAACAGATCTCTCACTATACAGTGTCAGAGCGCTGCGTTGAAACTGCAGAGGGCTGCTGTGATGTGAACGTAGCCTGTGGCAGAGCTCTCTCCAATCCTGGATGAAGGAGAGTCCTTGAATGCACCACTCTGAGAAGTTTCCATAACATTTAATACTTCCATCTTGTTGGAGTCTGAAGAAAAATAAATCTCAGGAAATCTTCGCTATCATCGATCTCGACCTGTTTTAAACTCACTCACTGAAGCAACTGAGACCACAGCTCGCCTGCACGGTTAGTAACCAATCATAAAACTGTTTTTCCATCAGCGCTGAGTGATTTAAACCTAATGGGCTAAACCATAAAAACACAGCAGCATGATCCAGAGGATCAGCCACACCGGCAGCAACCCAAACCCCTGTTACCCTGTTAATAAAGTGGCTTTCAAATCTGCAGCAGCGTAAAACAGATTTTGTGTCCGCACACACACAAAAGCACACGCACAGGCACACAGTTTAACCCCCCCCCCCCCCGATGGCGGAAGCGGCGGATAATAATAGCTCAGATAACAGCGGGTGTCGGAGCCGGGCGCACGAGGGCAATCAAAGCCTCTTGCTCTCTCTGTGTTTGATCAGGAGGCGTTTAAGGCGAACAAGAAGCGGCATCCTTCAGCACAAAGCAAACACATTTCTCTAACGGCTCTTTTCTCAGCAGTTCAGTCTTTCATCAATCACGCTGTCATTCAGGCTCCTCTCCCTCTGCGGCGAGCTCTGTCTATTCTGATGTATCATATAAATTATCTAATAGATGTGGGGTTCCTTTAGTCCTCATGCTCTCCTCAACAAAGAAACTTTGTGAGCTGATATTGCCTTTCACTTGGAACCTCGAGGACCCTGTTTTCACAGAGCAGTCACCAGGAGAAAATGTTGTCTGTTGAACTGAAACTGTTTCTAACAGACGTAGTATACAGCTCCTGCACTGTCTCCTTATCTGACCTGCTGCCTCGAGTGTCCTCACACGCTTTGTCTTCTCCCTCAGCCCTTCCTTTCCTTTTGTTTCCCTTCCTGCAGCCTCATCTGTATTCCACTAACGTCCTCTGTCAACAGCTCTGGGTAAATAAAGTTGCCTCGACTCTTCTTATATGCACCCAAACTTGTTTGGGTTTCTAACGTCCGCCTGTGCACACCTGTCAGGGACCTGCTACATCTCACCTCGTCTTCACCTCGTTTCCTGCTGCCTCTCCTCGCGTCCTCCTTCACATCCTGTCTAACTGTTCAACACTTGTGTTTCACACTTCAGACCAAGAACAAAGGACTCTCTGCCAAACTCAACTGTGTCTATGCCAATGTAGGCATGCTACTAGTGTACGAGCATCCACGAATACATAAACAAAAAGCTCTGTCTGGACAGAAGGAGGGCACTTTGGGACTGGACACAAGGAAACGGAGACCAGTGTGGGAGCATGAGACCCTCAGAGAGAAGAGTAATCACAGGGAGTATGAGGATGAGTCGTGGACAGTTTGACAATTTGCCGTCAATCGTCTTGCCTATTTACTGTGGGTTAAATGTTAAAAAGTCAGGACAACTTTAGTCAAACAAATCTATCAGTATTTGGTGGCATGGCTCTGTTCTGGGGCCTCTCTGGCTTTCCTAGACCTACGCAGAAAGCCTAAGGTGGCGAGAGCTCACCTTCCTGCCCTTCCCTGCCCTTCCACTCGCAAACAAGGAAAGCCTAAAGGCCAAAACACACCGGCAGCGTCATATGACGCGAGTCAAGTGCCATCCCCAACACACACAAAAAGCATTGCGCTGCGGGGCGTCAACCAGATTTCTATTGCACACTCCAGTCCGCTAGGTGGCGGTACTGGTTGCCAACCGCCAATTAGAACAAAAGACAAGGAAGAAGACGGGGCGCAAAAAGAAAACACAAAACACAGGACGACCACGACAACTAGACAATGACAGTACGTTGCTACTGCTACTACGGGAGCTGGGAAGTACAAAATAGTGCTTTTTCAAGTGTGGCGATGCTGGAAAAATAGGACAATAGCGTAAAGTGCCCGGGTGCGGCACGTCGACACGCGTCAAGCTGCCGCTGGTGTGGGTTTGTAAATAGAAAATAATGGGAGCGGCTGTTTTGACGCGCGTCGTACGGCGCCGGTGAGTTTTGGCCTTAAGGCAGAGAGAGAGCACACCTCCCTGCCCTTCCATGTGCCTACATGGAAAGCCCAAAGCAAGGTTTATGCGTCTGCTTAGCTATGACGCAGGGGGCTTTGTGGAGGCGTTGTGTCCCTCTGCGACCGACGCAGAGACGCGACATGGACCTCCAAAAATTGTAACCACGCGTCGAGGCAGCGCAGACCCAATGCAGACTGCAAGAGTTATGATTGGTCCTTCATACGACATAATTTCCGGTATTTCTTAAGGTTTCACTTCCTGCTGCAGTACCACAACACCGCCAAAGTCGCCATTGTGATCGGTTGGTTGAGCCATTCAACGGGCTTACAGATCGTTGGCGCAGTTGCCTCGCTCTTCGTCGTCGCAAAGCAAACAATGGCAGGTATATAAAAGAACACAGCGCCCCTCAGCGCTTTGGCGGGGAATTGCATAGCGACATAGACCAACAGGACACAGAACTACAATAGGCACACAGCAACTGCGTGCACGTTGCGTCGAGTGTACGCAGAAGCATAAAGAAACTTTAAGGCAGGGAGAGCAGCAGCATCAACGACAAACAGAAATTACGTAAGTCAGACACAGTTTGCAAAAGGAGGAGCTGGGGTGGAGGCAGGTTGCAAAGCAGCTTGCAAAGGAAGCAGCAACAGTAGGCAGACCAGAGCAGTTTAAATAGGGCGCCCTGAATGAGATTTGCTGATTGGTTGCATAGAAAAGAATCATGTGATCTATCAGGTCTCGCTTGGTCAAGG
Organism: Epinephelus malabaricus; assembly: GCA_037127435.1. NCBI lineage: Eukaryota > Metazoa > Chordata > Actinopteri > Perciformes > Serranidae > Epinephelus > Epinephelus malabaricus. The sequence goes on from JANUFT010000300.1 coordinate 100,495, forward strand.
GGGAGATGTCTATGGTGGCCGAGAGAGCTCACAACACACGCAAACTCCTGTTTTTTGTTGAATACCGCGGCCATTCGCTCACGACTTGCGCAAAAAATCGACGTCTCTTCTATTTTCGAGCTTAATCGCAAATGCATCGCTTGCGGTGTGACTCGGGCGACCATGAAAGGGAGCTTACGTTGGCTTCACAAGAAACACGTACACTGCCGCTTGTTGTCATCGCCACCGCAGAAGGCCCACCTCTCAACTCTCTGGTTGGCATTTCACTCTGACGTACGGACAACTTGTTGCCGGCACGGGGGTGTGACAATTCCAAAAAGCCGCCCCAGATGTGATCGGGTCATGTGGTATGTTAACTGAAGATGAAGAAAATTTCAACGTCCACTGTGAAGACAACAGTAGCGCAAAACGACGAGGTGGTCAGTGCCTCCAATAAACCAAACCAGGCAGCTACAGGGTGAATATGATTTGGTCCAACGACTGCGGGACATGGATGACGAGATGCACTTTCGGTATGTTCGGATGTCTGCCAAACGTTTTAAAGATCTCGCCAACCGGATCTGGGTCTCATTCATATAACAAAGCGTAGGATCCATGCTATAAATGTACATACGAACAAAAGCCTAAATTAGCATGCGCCAAAAAATACTGGACGATCCCTACAATCACAAATGTCTTCCTCTACCTCTCCATCACAATGTCCGTAAGCATGGGTCGAAGTTTCTTCCAAGCGTAAAAACTGCATATAAAATGAACTGATGAGAAAGAAGCAGAACTGCAGAGTTGGAGGACACTAGCTCTCTCTGCCTTTCAATCCTTTCCTCTTTCACTTCCTTCCCACGCCTCCTCCCTCCTCCCTCCTCCGGCTGTGTTTGTTCCCTCCATCTCGGGGTGAGCCAGTCCGACTGTGGAGGATTTCTGGGTCAGAGGTGCTTATGCAACTCCTGTCTGGGGAACTTTGCTCTGATATTCATGAGCTCCCTCATCCCTCCTCAACGCTCCTCTTTTGTTTCCTTCTCACTCACATCCTACTTCCTCAGCACCTTCTTCTTCTCTTAATCACCTCCTTCTTGTCGCTGACTCAGACGCCACTCCTTCTCTACCTCCACTTGTCCCTTTCTTCACTCGCCACTTTCATTAGTCACTCTCCTTTTTCTCATGGTCTGTAGTTAATACTTCCCTGAGGGTCATGGAGGGGTGGGAGAGGATTTGTTTGCGTCACGTTTGGAGGTTGAAACTGGTCCGACAAGTTTGAGGATGTGTGAGGAAACAGACAAAAGTGCTAAATTCTTCTGTATCTGACTTTTAACGTCTGACTTCTCTGTGGTCGTGGTTTATTATAGTACAAGTTACAGAGGAAACATCATGTCAAAAAGCATTAAAACCTTTTTTTGAATTAAAAAAAAAGCAGCAGGTGTTTTGCAGAGACATCGCTGCGTGTCCTCCTGGAACAGTGTCATGAAAAGCAGTTTTCAGTCCCTCCAGGATCTCGTGGTAAAAGAACCACATAAAAATTGTGTCATTTTTATGTGATTTTTTGCAGGATTTACTACTGCCTCCAAAAACATAAGTCATGTGATCAATTGCTATAATACTCTTACTATATATTGACGATAACTCTGTGTGTGTGTGTGTGTGTGTGTGTGTGTGTGTGTGTTCCACGTTTTTCTCCTCACTGACTTGGTCAATCCATGTGAAATTTGGCACAGTGGTAGAGGGTCATGGGAGGATGCCAATGAAGCAATATTACATCAGTTGGCCAAAGGGGGGCGCTATAGCAACCCATTGAAATGTCAAACTTTGAATGGGCATATCTCATGCCCCGTATGTCGTAGAGACATGAAACTTTGCACAGAGATGCCTCTCCTCATGAGGAACACATTTGCCTCAAGAACCCATAACTTCCGCTTATATAGATTTTCCGCCATTTTGAATTTTTTGAAAAACACTTCAAATGGATCTCTTCCTAGGAAGTTTGAGCGATCTGCATGAAACTGGGTGAACATAATCTAGGGACCAATATCTAAAGTTCCCTCTTGGCAAAAGTTGGAAAACTTACTAAAACTGAGCTTCTATAAGGCAATGAATATTGCGGAGGGCGTGGCTCATCACATAAAGGTGTATAACATCTCAAGGGTTTCACCCATCACCACGCAACTTTGTAGGCATATGACCACACATAATCTGAGGGGACCCCTCCATTATTGAGCCCATCAAACAAAATGGGGGCGCTAGAGAGCTCATTTCTTATCTAGGCCTAACCGCCATATGGATTTTTACTAAACTTGGTAGATATGTAGAACAGGACGCCTCAAGGTGACTGGAGAAATTTAACTCTAATTGGCAACTGGGTGGCGCTATAGCAACAGAAAAATGCTTCAAAATGGCTAAAATGCGACCGATCGCTGTGGCTCCCCCTGTGGACCAATGTTGGTGTAAACACTTTAACTATCTGCCTTTCAACGTGCTACCTCAACTACTAATGTACAGTTTCAGCCCACTAACTATCCCACTATTGGCAATGGTGCTACTGTACTATCAACTTCACAAAAACTCCATGTGAAACTGTGTGTGGGCAACTGTGCACTCAGTGGGTACGGACTAGTCATACTGAATATTACAAATATAGCTGCAAATGTTTTTTTATAGTTCCCTTCTTTATCTAATTAGTTTCAAAACATGGACTCCAGTAATGTTGCAAAAAATCCTGAGTGAATATTGTAGCTCTCAAATCAGACAGTGTGACTGTACAACAACATTAAGATACATCTTCTGTAAACATAACATTTTTATACATTCAACACATTGTCTGCATTTACAAAGTGCAAATTCTTATGTCAGTACAGAGCGTTTCTCCATACTGCAATGCCATTAGCGCTTTTGATGATGTGTCTGATGACGTTTCAAATGACATCACATGTGCGACGACTTCCGGTCTTTCGTTGAATTTGCGTTAATTTTCTGGAGGGACTGAGTTTTCTTTTCTGTATTTCCTGCCTGGATAGTGCAATGAAATTTATTTGATTTTTCTTGAGACATGGCTGCACTTTTTTCCTGGAATAACAGCATGAAAATTGGCGCAAATTTATTCTTTTTTTTTTTTTCAAGACATGGCTGCACTTTTTGCCGAAATAGTGGCATGAAAAGCGCCTGGGTCTTCTAGGAGTCATTACTGTTTCCAGCTGCTTGTTTTTCACCAGGTTGTTGCTGCTTTTCCTGGCAGGATAGTGGCAAAAAATTAGTTGTGTATATCAAGATGGCTGCATTTTCTGCAGGAATAGTGACGTGAAGAGTAGTTGTTTTTCTGTAAAGCTATAGCTGCGTTCTCTCCTGAGATAGTGTCACGAAAAGCAGTTTTCTTGACCACGACACTGCTGTTTCAGCGTGGATTGTTCCCCCAGAATCAGGTATTTTAAGCCAAATTGTGAACTTTTCCCTCGCCATAATTCAGTGTTTTTTACGCCTAAACGTGGCCACACATTAACCACCATGAAACTGGAAAGAAACATGGAAGACATCCAGGGTTTGCAGAAAGCTACGATGCAACATCTGGTGACTTTGTGGGTACTGGAGCTACCTCAGCTCTCACTCTTTGAGTCGTCCCTGCAGCCTGTTTGACCTTAAATCATCTTCGTCTCATTTTTTTCTCACAGACTGTGTTTCCATGCTATCAAGTTCAGAATGTTGTCTGTAATTGTGCTCCCTCAGCTCCTGCACTGTCTCCTTATCTGACCTGCTACCTCAAGTGTCCTCACACTCTTTGTTGCAGTCTAACAAAGCTTCGTCTCCTGCCTCAGCTCTCACTTCCAGCCTCCTTATACCCATTTATACAGACAGATATTTGTGGCGTGTAAAAAAAACCCCAACTGTCCCATAATCCCACTCACACGCAGACTGATGGCGTCTCTGAGTCGCCTCACTTGACTTGGAAATGCAGGAAAAATAACAAACACAGTCGTCTGTACATCAGCTGTTGTTTCAATATGAGCGAGCGTCTGAATAGAGTCATAACAGGACGGGCGGGAAGAGGCTGACACACACACACACACACACACACACACACACACACACACACACACACACACACACACAGACGCGTACTCTTTGTACATTTTCATCCAGACATGTCATATTAATAATCATCTTTTGGTGGAGGATTAGCAGGTCGCTGCCGAGTGACCCAGTGTGTGTGTGTGTGTGTGTGTGTGTGTGTGTGTGTGTGTGTGAGCATTAAGCCGTTTTGTACTGCAGATCAGAAACGTGCAGTTTTTATGCTTGCAGACGGATCATTCTCTGCAGGAAAAAAAAGGAGAGATAAAATAAATGACAGAGTTTCTTCTTCTGTCTGAATCAGCAACAACAACAACATTCCTCTTCCTCCTCCTCCTCCTCCTCCTCCTCTCGCCCTGCTTCCTGTCTGTTGCCACAACGACGGAGGGATGCTGACAAACCAGCCGGCAGTCGGCCCTGGTCCGGAGCCTGACCAATGGAAGAGCAGCTTAAACTCCCATAGCAACAGCAGGAGAGCCAATCAGTGGCCCCGACTGTTCCCTCTGAACGTGTTCGTATACATCAGTGTGTGTGTGTGTGTGTGTGTGTGTATGAAAGCCGGTTCTGCTCCTATAGAAAGCACCAAATTAAAATGCTCCTATTTTCATGATCAACTTATTATTTTAGTTTATATATTAATTCCTCTGTAAGATGGAAACATCTCTGCCTCTAAGTTGCCAGAACGATGTCTTCAAATTGCTCATTTGTCTCCACACAAGCAACAGCTGAGTCTTGAATATATAAAATGCAGAAAAGCGCCTCAGCAGCACTTTAACAACGGGACGACAGAGCAGGACTGCTGCTGAGTGATTACAGTGCAAACAATGCAGGTTTACATTTTTAAGAACAATTGGCATTGCTACTGTTCCGTGAGAGAGGAAGTACGTTCAACATGTCTGCTGCAAGACAGACACAATGCACTTTGAGAACAACGCTGAATGTACGATCAGCTGTTCAATAAAAGCTTTGACCTTTTGACCTTCATTATTTTATCCTGTGAGACATTTGTGTCAAGTTTTGTCATAATTAGTGTCTGAATTCTTGACTTATGGCCAAAAACCTGTTTTGTGAGGTCACACTGACCTTTAACCACCAAATTCCAATCAGTTTGTTCTTCAGTCCAAGTGGGCGTTTGTGCCAAATTTAAAGAAATTCCCTATAGGTGCTTTGGAGATATCACGTCCATGGAGAATGAGACAGACAAGGACACACTGATCTTTGACCTGTAACCACCAAAATCTAATCAGGTCATCACTGAATCCACATGAACGTTTGTGCCAAAATTGAGGAAATTCCCTTAAGGTGGGTTCGATATGATGATATGGACAGTAGGTGTCTTGATTTCCAAAAAAGGAGAACAGTTCTCCTGACAATAAGTAGTGCAACAAGAAAAGATGTTTTGCATTTTATTATTTACTTTCTTCTAATCAGTTCATCATTGAGTCAAGTGAACGTTTGTGCCAAATTTAAAGAAACTCCCTGTAGGTGCTTTGGAGATATCACGTCCATGGAGAACGAGACAGACAAGGACACACTGATCTTTGACCTGTAACCACCAAAATCTAATCAGGTCATTGTTGAGTCCAAGTGAACATTTGTGCCAAAATTGAGGAAATTCCCTCAAGGTCGGTTAGATATTTCTGACAATGAGTAGTGCAAGAAGTAAAGATGTTTTGCATTTTATTTATTTTTAATTTTTTTTTTCTTTTTTTGTCACATTGACCTGTAACCACCAAAATCTAATCAGTTCATCATTGAGTCCAAGTGAACGTTTGTGCCAAATTTGAAGGAACTCCCTAAAGGTATTCTTGAGATATCATGTTCACAAAAATGAGACAGATGAGGTCACACAGACCTTGACCTTTGACCACCAAAATCTAACCACTTAATCGCTGAGTCCAAGGGAACGTTTGTGCCAAATTTTAAGAAATTCCCTCAAGGTGGGTTAGATATGATTATATGGAGAGTCGGTGTCTTGATTTCCAATAAAGTAAAGATGTATTGCTTGTTACTGTTTTTGTTTTGCTTTGAGGTTGTTGTTTTTTTGTCACAGTGACCTTTGACCACCAAAATCTAACCAATTAATCGCTGAGTCCAAGGGAACGTTTGTGCCAAATTTTAAGAAATTCCCTCAAGGCAAGATGTCGCATTCTCAAGAATGAGACAGACGAGGTCACACTGATCTTTGACTTATATGACCAAAATCTAATCAGGTCATTGAGTCCACCGCGTCTTCACGTAATAAAAAGATTTTGTATCCATGTCGTCTCTAAACCCTCTCTCTCCCGTCACTGCCTCAGTATCGACAACCCCCCGAACACAGCGATCGATCTCTGGTTTAAACTCACAGACAAAAAGAACCTGCAGTTTATTGTGTTTCAAACTGTTAGCGGATGAGTCGATATGACCCAGACACACTGACACAGAAGTGCATCCGTCTCCACCGCTGACATCATCAGTCTGAACTCGACAGCAGCGCCGGCTGGAGAAGAGACAAAGTGTTTCCATGAATAAGGAAACAGGTTCCTATTAATAGTCAGAGTGCAGCAGGTCTGAGCTGCATGTTAAAGTCCAGCACGCTGCTCAGATCTGAAACAACAATCAGCTCAGAAACATCGTAACAAATATACAGAGACACTGGTTTTGTCCTTGTGAGACAAATTCAACGCTGATGCATTCAGGCGTTTGCAGGAAGCTCTGACATCTGAGACTTGAGAGTCGTGGTTTACAGAAACGCAGAGCGCCAACTTTTCTCCTAGCGACAGTGTTGAATATTCAGTTTATTGACTAATCTCTGCAGCCGTACTTAAAGGTACTTTCTGCCTCTGTGATCCTGTTTCACAAGATTAAAACAGACTTTTGTGTCTGCTGAACAACACGAGCAGAGGAGGGAGACACGATTCACTCTGCATTCATGCATCCTAACGAGCTGCGTCGCAGACACAGAGACGTGTGCAGAGGTAAACTGTCAGCACCTCATTTGACTCCGCTCTTTGCTCTGCTTCACCCTCAAACTTTAATCCACTGTCTGTGTGTCTGATGTCATTTCCCGTGTCACCAACACGTCTCTGTGTCTTGATCATTTTCCCAACATGCTCAGGGGTGAAGTCACTGACAGGCTGTGCTGCTGGTGCTGCCACCTGCACACAGAGGACACAAAGAGAAGCTGTGCCGTACTCAAAGTATCTGCAAACAGTGAAACACCTCCACCTCCACTGGTCTGCCAGGCACACAGCGCCTCCCTGCTCCTGTGCTATCAGCACATATTATAATCAGGTAGGATACGTATATTTAGTACAAATTTAGCCACTTTCTATGCAGATGAGTATTGCTGGGAAAGAAAAAGTTTATAAAGATCAGCACTGCAGTCACACACTAAAAGGCACACTGCACTCTGCTGCAGTGCAAAGCTTTATGTGTGTGTTTGCCATGGACGGATTACTGAACAGACTGACAGGGCAAAGGCCCAGGGGCCCAAACACTCAGGGGCCACCTGGACCTCACCTGCAAAATGTCACTGAATAAACACACAGAGAGAGACCACAAAGAGAAAATTATCTCAAAGAGACACAAAACTACCACAAAGAGACACAAAACTACCACAAAGAGACACAAAACAACCACAAAGAGACAGAAAATTATATCAAAGAGACACAAAACTACCACAAAGAGACACAAAACAACCACAAAGAGACACAAAACCTCAAAGAGACACAAAACTATCTCAAAGAGACACAAAACAACCACAAAGAGAAACAAAACTACCACAAAGAGACACAAAACAACCACAAAGAGACAGAAAATTATCTCAAAGAGACACAAAACTACCACAAAGAGACACAAAACAACCTCAAAGACACACAAAACTACCACAAAGAGACAGAAAATTATCTCAAAGAGACACAAAACAACCACAAAGAGACACAAAACAACCTCAAAGACACACAAAACTACCACAAAGAGACACAAAACAACCTCAAAGAGACACAAAACAACCACAAAGGGACAGAAAATTACCTCAAAGAGACACAAAACAACCACAAAGACACAAAACAACCACAAAGAGACAGAAAATTACCTCAAAGAGATACAAAAAAACCACAAAGAGACACAAAACTACCACAAAGAGACACAAAACAACCACAAAGAGACAGAAAATTACCTCAAAGAGACACAAAACAACCAAAAACTGACACAAAACAACCACAAAGAGACACAAAACTACCACAAAGAGACACAAAACAACCAAAAACTGACACAAAACTACCACAAAGAGACACAAAACTACCACAAAGAGACACAAAACAACCACAAAGAGACACAAAACAACCTCAAAGAGACACAAAATGACCTCAAAGAGACACAACAACCACAAAGAGACACAAAACTACCTCAAAGAGAAACAAAACAACCTCAAAGAGACACAACAACCACAAAGAGACACAAAACTACCACAAAGAGACAGAAAACAACCTCAAAGAGACACAAAACAACCAAAAACTGACACAAAACAACCACAAAGAGACAGACACAAAACAACCAAAAACTGACACAAAACAACCACAAAGAGACACAAAACTACCACAAAGAGACACAAAACAACCTCAAAGAGACACAAAATGACCTCAAAGAGACACAACAACCACAAAGAGACACAAAACTACCTCAAAGACACACAAAACAACAAAAGAAGACAGAACCAGCCCACACTCAGTGTGTCATTGTGTGTGGAGGGGTGATGGGGCCTCTAACACGTCTGTGCCCAGGGCCCCAGTGTCTCAGTGTGAGGCCCTGGTGTCTCTCCTACAGAGAGCAGCTGATGCTCAGTTCACGGTGCAGACCGGTCTCTGTAAACTGGGCCATCAGTGTGTAGTGTCTGTGAGAGTGTGTGTTGGTGCACAGACGGCTGTGGAGGTTTCATCACCCTGTGACTCAGCAAATCTGCTCATCATGCTTTCGTGTAAAGATTCTGCTCGTCTCTTTTGTTTGGTGATAAAAGCTCCTGTGTGGTGCCCGAGAAACAAAACCAGCAGAGAGAACATATTCAGCACAAGCACAACACTCGTCCTCCATGACTGAGAGAGTGTGTGTGTGTGTGTGTGTGTGTGTGTGTGTGTGTGTGTGTGTGTGTGTGTGTGACACCCAGCTGTGTTAATCCCTCACACCAGGCCCCCTGGTCCCTGATAGAGGGTCAGACACCGGGCGATGCTCTCTGACTGAAAAAGCGGTTGTTTTCACCAAGCCATCACAGTGTTTCCTGCCACGATAGTGCCACAGAAAGCGGTTGTTTTTAACCCTAGACGCTGCTGTGCGTCCTGCTGGAACACTGACACTAGAAGAATTTTTCTACAAAGACACTGCTGTGTTACCTGCCAGTAAAATGCCACATAAAAGTGGTTCCTACCACTGAGCTCTGGATGTTACCTCTGACATTGCCTCACTGACTGTTTCCCAAAGTTGAGAACTATCTGTGCGGCAGGGTTTCAAATCAAAATGTAAAGACACGACTGCAGAATGAGCGACAAAGACTCGTCACGCTTTAAATACGGAGGATTGCGTAACTGAAACAAAAACTGCAGAGTTAAAAAAAAAAACCTCCACATACGACCATCTGCAGGGAGCAACAAGTGTCTCATCTGTTGACGCGTCACGCAGCAGATTCCTCCGACATGAAAACGACAACAACGTGACAGCACGTGTGTGTCTATGTGTTGGTGACGGTGAGTAACAGCGCGACGAGGAGTGATATGACACAACTGACCAGCATGACTGTTCCTGGACCTGCTGCTGAGACAGGATCCAGTTGTGCCAAAAATAAGTTTGAAACAGAACGGCAGGTTCTGAACACGACGTTCCTCAAGCTTATTTTCTGTAACCGCTGATCCTGTTGGCGGTCGCAGGTGGGCTGGAGCTTATTATAAACCTGCAGCTAAATACGACGACTGAACAATCAACATAACCATGTGACCTCAACAATGTTTAGACTTAATTATTTAACTTCAAATATTCAGAGTTCAGAGACATTCGGGGACACACTGACACTGTCTCCCAAACACACAGTGATGAAATCAGGCCTCGTTTCATCTGACGGAGGTTTTGTTGGTGAGAGCAGAAAGAGGGAGGTGAAGTGAAAGAGGGAGAGAGAAGAGGAAGAAAAAGCGCCAGTGGCCTTCCCACCATGTTGTGTTACGTAACGGCCTCATAATGCATTACTCACTGAGCTGCAGCTGCTCTCCAAACCTCTTTGCATTGGCAAACATTCCCATGACTCAAAACAAGGACAAATACAAACATCCCCATGTTCGGAATATTTCTGTGCAGGCAGGAAAAAACACCACATTCATAAAATCATACCGACTGTTCCTCTACAGCTCCTTCCTCCTGACATGATGCGTGGCCGCAACTAACGAGTACATCCCTATACACTGATCAATCTCACAGCTTGTCCTCCATCAGTGGTTCAGTCTATAAAAACTTCCATCAATCCATTTTCATCCACTTATCCGGGGCCGGGTCAGACGTCCCTCTCCTCAGCAACACTTCCCAGCTCCTCCTGGAGGACCCCGAGGTGTTCCCAGGCCAGACGAGATATATAATCCCTCCAGTGTGTTCTCGGTCTGCCCCGGGGCCTCCAACCAGTGGGACGTGCCCTGAACACCTCTACCCCGAGGCGCCCAGGAGGATCCTGATCAGATGCCTGAACCACCTCAACTGACCCCTTTCGAAGCGAAGGAGCAGCGGCTCTACTCCGAGCTCCCTCCAGATATCCAAGCTCCTCCCCCTATCTCTAAGGCTGAGCCCAGAAACCCTACAGAGGAAACTTGTTTCGGCCGCTTGGATCCGTGACCTCATTCTTTCAGTCACTCCCCAGAGCTCATGACCATAGGTGAGGGTTGGGACGGAGATGGACCAGTAAATCGAAAGCTTTGCCTTCTGGCTCAGCTCCCTCTTCAGGACAGCACCTCAGAGCCAAACCACCGATCCATCTCATGCTCCGTTCTACTCTGATTGTGAACAAGACCTCCTCCAAGAATCGTCACCTTAACATGGTCGAGGAGTTTGCGTGTCCCTTTTATCCCGGGAGCTGTGTTGTCCAGGGTTAACAGCCCCTGATTGGGTCTCCCAAGGCACAGTGGTCCCAGAGTAGGGGCCAGACTAAGGCCCAATCCCAATACCTCCCCTTGTCCACTACCCCTAGCCATTGGCCCTACCCCCCTTAGCCATTGGCCCTACCCCCTTGGCCCTACCCCCTTAGCCCTTGGCCCTACCCCCCCTTAGCCATTGGCCCTACCCCCCTTAGCCATTGGCCCTACCCCCTTAGCCCTTGGCCCTACCCCCCTTAGCCATTGGCCCTACCCCCTTAGCCCTTGGCCCTACCCCCCTTAGCCCTTGGCCCTACCCCTTAGCCATTGGCCCTACCCCCCTTAGCCATTGGCCCTACCCCCTTGGCCCTACCCCCTTAGCCCTTGGCCCTACCCCCCCTTAGCCATTGGCCCTACCCCCTTGGCCCTACCCCCTTAGCCCTTGGCCCTACCCCCCGTTAGCCCTTGGTCCTACCCCCCCTTAGCCATTGGCCCTACCCCCTTAGCCATTGGCCCTACCCCCCTTAGCCATTGGCCCTACCCCCTTGGCCCTACCCCCTTAGCCCTTGGCCCTACCCCCCCTTAGCCATTGGCCCTACCCACTTAGCCCTTGGCCCTACCCCCCCTTAGCCATTGGCCCTACCCCCTTGGCCCTACCCCCTTAGCCCTTGGCCCTACCCCCCGTTAGCCCTTGGCCCTACCCCCCCTTAGCCATTGGCCCTACCCCCTTAGCCATTGGCCCTACCCCCCTTAGCCATTGGCCCTACCCCCTTGGCCCTACCCCCTTAGCCCTTGGCCCTACCCCCCCTTAGCCATTGGCCCTACCCACTTAGCCCTTGGCCCTACCCCCCCTTAGCCATTGGCCCTACCCCCCCTTAGCCATTGGCCCTACCCCCTTAGCCCTTGGCCCTACCCCCCCTTAGCCCTTGGCCCTACCCCCCCTTAGCTATTGGCCCTACCCCCCCCTTAGCCCTTGGCCCTACCCGTTTCATACCCACTACCCCTACACGCAAAAAGGAACTGGGACACCACTACCCCTCGCGGGAACACAGAAATGTAGAGGTAAGTTATAATCAATTAATCAATTAGTTAATTGACAGAAAACAAAGTGGCATCTGTTGTCTATTGATTATAAATTGAAAAACATCAAATATTCTCTTGTTCCAGCTTCTAAACTTCTTTTCTTCATTGTATGTGATAATAAACAACATTTGGGGGTTTTGGACACGTGAAGACGTTACGCTCTGATTCTGGCAAACTGTGGCGAGCTTTTATCACCATTTATCAGCAGGAACTACTTGCTGCATCCCTGAATTGTGAATGACTAATGTTAAATATTTTGTTGAGTTACAATATTCAAACCCAGAGAACATGTAATTTTAATCAAGGTCAGTGTCCGTGTCATTTGGCCGTCGTTGCCTGTCAGTGGCTTCATGCGTCAGGGTTGTGTTAGTCTGCCAGAAGCTTCATAAGTTGACTTTTTATCCAGTTTACACCACATTGTTTGGTCGTTTTTAACTCTGTCTTAACCAGGAGAAGGATTTTAGTCATCAGACGTCTGGATCTGAAGTTATCAGAGAACAAGCAGAGCAAACTTTAGCGTCCTGCCATGCAGAACCACATTAAAGAAACACTGATTTTTAACATTCAACGTCTTTATTCAGTGTTTTTACTGCTTTTAACCACACAATCCATTTGTTTTACAGAAGAGGAGACCTCTGTGGATAATTCGGCTCACTGTAAAGACCTCCTGAACATCTGGATTTTAAGTTATCAGAGAAACAAGCAGAGCAACAATAGCTGCAGCTCAGCTCCAGCCCCTGCTGTGCAAAACTGCTTTGGAGAAACACTGATTTTTAACACAACCTGCTTTATTCAGTGTTTCTGCTGGTTTAAATCATCAGGTCCGTTTGTTTTCCAGAGGAAGAGACCTCTGTGGATAATTCGGCTCCTGGCAAAAACCTCCTGAACAATGAACCATGAAGGAATCCCCAACAGGACAAAAGACATGGGACCCTGAGCAGCGAACACATCACACATTCTAAGTTTAAAACACATTAAAACCTGTCTTAAAATCAGTAATTTGGACGAATGAACTTTGTAAAATAACTGATGTTCCACAATGTTACTGCTCAGCCCATCTTAAAGACAGTAACAAGCGCACAGTCTGATCTGAAGTCATATCTGCTCCTCTCTCCTTCACTGACCTGAGAAATCTGCCCGTTCAACCGAGGCTGCAGCATGTCCTCATCCGACAACTTCTTCTCCGCTGTGTCTGAACGCCGGCAGTTGGATGAGAGAATGAGCCGGAGCGCACGGTGCAGACAGACCTCTCTCTGTCTCTCAGTGTTGTTCACGAGCCATCCAAGGTAACAGGCTGGTGGGTGAGCTGCCAACAACAGGCCTGTTCATGACGAGATCAGAGCGAGGTGCCAGCGTCCCGCCGCTCGCAGCGGAAGACCGAGTGTGTCACCGGTTTACATGTCAGCTTCCGGGAAGTGAGAGGTTGTTGTCGTCAATCGTCCTGCCGATAACCTGGCACGCCAGCCTGCCGTCCCTCTGCACATGTCAATCAATACGGGCCGGGGATGAGGGGGAAACGTGACCGTGTGCAGGGCAGCATGAGGCCGGTGGCGGCAGGATCATTGCATGTTCGTATGTGTGTCATCACGTGTCTCGGTCAGACAGACACATGGACACGGTGAGGACATGACAGCAGCAGCAGCATGACACCGCTGGAGAGGTGGCGGAGGAACACTGATCTGTGAAGGAGGTGAAGTCAGGTCTTACTCTCACCTCACTGCAGTCTGTGCAGCTTACCTTGCGTCTAGAGCTGAGGAGGCAGAAGTCTGGAGTCGCTCCGTTCTTAGCCCCTCCCACCAGACGACCACATACACGTGCTGCATACAGTGACAGAGTGTTCCACATATATTGATTTATTTGATCTGATTTCACTGTGGAGCTCTCTCTGTTTATCAGAACGCAAATGAGACAAAAATTAGCGAGCTAACGACCCCACGGTCCCTCCGCCTCACTCCCCGCCACTGTGGACTGTTTTCCTGGGAGGAGACGGACGTTCAGTCGGCATCTGTCGCAGCTCAAATTCAGCCAGCACAAACCCCCCTGCACAAGATGTCACAGCAGGCTGGTAGGCGGCAGCACCATGGGGTCTAACCTGTGTAACGGCAGCAACAGAAAGTTTGCTGAACCTGCGGAAGGTGGTCTGCAGCGGTGGGGAGTGAGGCGGAGAACACCGTGATCCGAGGCTCTAGCTAAGGCTAGCAACATTTTCTCTCCATTACTGAAACACTTCACTGATATTCAGGGTTCCGACACATTTTCATGGACAAAATTTAAAAACTTTTCAATGACTTCTCTAATGTTTTTTTTTTTTTTTATCTTGCCCTATTTGCCCGTGTTTGACACCAAATAAAACTGCCTACCCCAGCTTTAATGTTGGAACTGATGTACAGCTGAGTTTAGAAAATGAATTAAAAAAACATGGTAAAAAGCTTGAGGAAAACTGCATCTATAATTATCATTATTATTACATTTTTAAATTATGTTACAGAATTATTAGAATTTTTAAACACTCTTTCCAGGTCTTTTCCTTGATTGTTTTTAACTTTTTTAGCTAATTTTCTTGTTTTTAATTTCCTCTTTTTACTGATTTTTTAATGTCTAATTTTTTAGCTCATTCCTTCTTTTGTTTTAGCCAATTTGCTCAGGTGTCAAAGGATTAACTAAATAAGTATTTGATTTGATTTGATTTTCTGTTATTTTATTTTCTATTATTTTATTCTATTTTATGTTATTTTATTTGATTTTATTTGATTTTCTGTTACTTCATTTTTTTTGTTAATTTATTTATCTTCTGTCATTTTATTTCATTTAATTTTTCTTAATTTACTACATTTTGCCACCAAATTTCTCCATGTTTCAGTTCTGCAGCATCACTGCTAGATGCCACTAAATTCTATAGACCTTAAACATGTCAGAAATCATTACTAAAGCTAATTATCTAATTGCTCAGAGCCTTCAGAGAGCAGTATAAGAGCATTATGTAATCTTGTTTTTGCTGCATTTTCAAAATGTTTATCTTCCCCATAGAAACAGAGAGATTTTGGATCTTCCTTCAAATCTTCATCTCACTTTGGGCCTCAATCCAGAGGCAACAGGTCATGACGTCTGCTCAGGGCAGATTATCAGCACCAAGAACTGAACAAAAGCTCTGTGTCAGAAAATCTCTGCTGAGATCTGAACCAGTCAAATGAAACCAAACCATTAGAGAAATTATTAGTTCTCCAAAAAAAAGGCAGCACTTCAGTGGAAGAAGGTGACTCACAGGTGACTCACATGACTTCATAACAGAACAAAAACAACATTATGTGACTCGATCGTTTGCGCAGTGGTTGACGGCTCTCACCCACAAACACCCGCGCCACTCCGAGGGATGAGGCACGACCGGCGGCCGCCGAGAGGCCGAGGCGTTCTCACACCTCCTCAGACACTCAGTGAGCAGGTTACATAAGGCGGAGAGTGAATCTGCTGCTCCAGTTAGGAAAACCACGTGTGGCTGCTGGCTGTCATTTCCTCTGATTGGACAGAATGTGGAGAATCTGCTGATGGGGGAGCAGTGAGGAGGAGGAGGAGGAGGAGGAGGAAGACACTGAGGTCTTTGTCCATGTTAGACTGTGTTTTCACCTCAACAGTCTGCTGAGAGGGCGGCATCGAACACGCGCCTCCAGACAAACTATTTTAGTCTATAAAAAAATCAATAATCCCAAGATCCCTCAGAGTGCGACCAACAGTCCAAAACCCAAAAATAATCTGTTTAAAATGATGTAAAACAGAAAATCCTCACGACTGAGCAGCTGGAAGTGTGTTTCACATCTTTGCTTCATAAATGACTTAAATTCCAACTGATTTTGATAAATACTGATAATAATATCTACGTTTGACTAAACTTTGTTAAAAAGTGGAAGTTTTCTTTCAGCTGTTCGTCAGATATCGTGTTCACAAGACAAAAAAAACAAACAAACATTGATGCCTAAAAAGCAGCTGGAAAAACAGCCACTAGCTGTTACAAAAAAACACCCACGTTTGACAACTAAAAAGAAGCTGGAAAACCTGCCATGACTCGCTACAAAACACCCACATTTAGTGCATAAAAATCAGCTGGAAAATCAGCCACAAGTTGCTACAAAAAACACCCACGTTTGATACCTAAAATGCAGCTGGAAAAACAGCCACTAGTTACTGCAAACACCCTTGTTTAGTGCCTAAAAAGACAATGGAAATGCAGCCACAAGTTGCTACAAAACACCCACATTAGTGCCTAAAAAGCAGCTGGAAAATCAGCCACAACTTGCTACGTAAAGCACCCATGTTTGATACCTAAAAATCCCCTGGAAAAACACCCACGTTTGACAACTAAAAAGAAGCTGGAAAACCTGCCATGACTCGCTACAAAACATCCACATTTAGTGCATAAAAATCAGCTGGAAAAACAGCCACTGTTTACTACAAACACCCACATTGGTGCCTAAAAAGACACTGGAAATGCAGCCACAAGTTGCTACAAAACACCCACGTCTGGTGTCTAAAAAGACACTGGAAAACAGCTACAAGTCGCTACAAAATTTACCCACATTTAGTGCCTAAAAAGCAGCTGGAAAATCAGCCACAAATTGCCACGAAAAGCAGCCATGTTTGATACCTAAAAATCCCCTGGAAAAACACCCACTGGTCGCTACAAAACATCCACATTTAGTGCCTAAAAAGCAGCTGGAAAATCAGCCACAAGTTGCTACAAAAAGCAACCACGTTTGGTGCCTATAAAGCTGCTGAAAAAACTGCCATGGCTCGCTACAAAACACCCACGTCTGGTGCCTAAAAAGACACTGGAAAACAGCTACTAGTCGCTACAAAATTTACCCACATTCAGTGCCTAAAAAGCAGCTGGAAAATCAGCCACAAGTTGCTACGAAAAGCAGCCACGTTTGATACCTAAACAGCTGCTGGAAAAACACCCACTGGTCACTACAAAACACCCTTGTTTAGTGCCTAAAAAGCAGCTGGAGAAACAGCCACATGTTGCTACAAACACCCACGTTTGGTGAAGTTTATTCGAACCATGCAGTAGAAATGAAACACTGGTCTTTAGAATGGGTCGAAGTTACAAACCACTGTATCCCACATTTCCCATGATGCATCGTGGCACATCTTTCATTTGGGACTTCATATTTCAGACTTTAGAAACCTCCCTTCAGAACTGCAGAAGAAGTTAAACAACTGTTTCACAGCAGCTCCGTCGTTCTAAACTTCTCAACTCGCTGGAAAATCTCTTCTTAATGAACTTAAGAAATTCTGAAAAATATTAAACGTCTAAATCCATTTGTTTTTTTTCTCTTCATTTCTTTACTCATTTGCCAAATATTCTGTCTTAACCAGGATGAAGGATAAAAGGCGCTTTAATCGTCCTCACGCTGATCACTTGTCAACAGTCTCAGCTCCCATCGATAATCCCTGTTTGTATCTGTGTGGTCTGCTCGCCACAGACACACACACACACACATAATGAGATCCGACCGACTGTTGTGCAGCCGGAGTCGAGGTCAGGATTAACATCAGCCTCGACAAACACACAGGACCATCACTAACATCACCCTCATCATCATTCCTCATCTGCAGGTCCCTCTCAGGTGTCTCCAGACCTGCAGCAGCATGTCTGAATACATTCTTACATAACGCCAGCCTCCACAATGACGGCTCCTCTCTTTCACACCGTCTTAATCCTGCTGCTCTGTATGACTGAACAGCCCCCAACAGCTCGCTGTTTTCCCCGGCTGCCGGCGCCCTGAGGGAGCTGCTCAGGAATATCAATGATGTTTGTTCCAGTGGAGGAGAAACTAAACGCAGGGTTGGAGCTGCGATGGAGGATCAACACAGAAGCACTTCTATATTTGAGGTGTGATGTCAGGAAATGTGTCAAGTTTACACCAAAGGTTCAAGACAGGAAGAAAGACAGCGCCTGTGAACGAGAATGCTGTTCATTTTTAACACTTTCAGGTCTTCAGGACTGAACTGTTTTCAAATGGCTATTTCATTTCCAGTTCTGCCCTTCCTATGAGCAGACACGACCTCAGAGATTAATTTTGGCCAATTTAAAGCCCCGGTCGGGTGGAGGATGGGACACATGTCTCCCTTTCCATCTGTCGCAGCCTCATTCTGTGATTTAGTTGAACAAACAGCTCTTTTCCCCGCTGGTCTGCAAACAATGTACATCAAACTAACTTCTTTTTCAGTGTGGAAAGACACGTTTTGGTTCCAGGTGCAAAAAAAAGTGTTGTTGGTGAAAACCAACTGGCAGAAACAATGTTGGCCCTGTATGTTTCTGCAAACCATGGATACTTTATATTTGCACATTATAATGTTAGAGTGAAAATTTATGTTTCAACACTGTGGTGTAATGTGGGGTTTTTTTTTTTAGGCACAAAAGTCATTTGGTTATTGTCAGGAAAAGATCATGTTTTGGCTTAAAATACTCACACAATCCCAGCAGGAAAAGCAGTGATGTCTCGGGGGGAAAAACAACTGCTTTTTGTGCTGTTATCCCCAGTGGAAAAAATGATTAGGCCCTATGAAGCAACCATGATTAGTGCCTAAAAAGCAGCTGGAAACACAGTGATGGGTCATCAAAATCACCCACATTTGGTGCCTCAAATGCCGCTAGAAAAACAGTGTGTGGTCACTAGAAACACCTCCATTTGGTGCGTAAAAATCTGCTGGAAAAACAGCCACTAGTCGCTAGAATAACACCCACATTAGGTGCCTATAAAGCAGCTGGAAAAACAGCCACTGGTCACTATAAAACACCCACATTTGATGTATAAAAAAGCTGGAAAAACAGCCTTAAATTACTTCAAATATCCACATTTGGTGCCCCCAAAAAACGCTGGAAAAACAGCCACGATTTGCTAAAAAACACCCCATTTGGTGCCTAAAATGCAGCTGGAAAAAAAGACCATAAGTTACGACAAAACACCCACATTTGGTGCCCCAAAAAGCCGTTGGAAGAACAGCCACTAGTTGCTATAAAACACCCACATTTGGTGCCTAAAAATCTGCTGGAAAAACAGCCACTAGTTGCTATAAAACACCCACATTTGGTGCTTAAAAAAGCTGGAAAAACAGCCTTAAGTTACTTCAAATATCCACATTTGGTGCCCCCAAAAAACGCTGGAAAAACAGCCACGATTTGCTAAAAAACACCCACATTTGGTGCCTAAAATCCGCTGGAAAAACAGCCATAAGTTACGACAAAACATCCACATTTGGTGCCCCAAAAATCCGCTGGAAAAACAGCCACTGGTCACTACAAAACACCCACATTTGGTGCCTAAAAATCCGCTGGAAAAACAGCCACTAGTTGCTACAAAACACCCACATTTGGTGCCTAAAAATCTGCTGGAAAAACAGCCACTAGTTGCTACAAAACACCCACATTTGGTGCCTAAAAATCCGCTGGAAAAACAGCCACTAGTTGCTACAAAACACCCACATTTGGTGCCTAAAAATCTGCTGGAAAAACAGCCACTAGTTGCTACAAAACACCCACATTTGGTGCCTAAAAATCTGCTGGAAAAACAGCCACTAGTTGCTACAAAACACCCACATTTGGTGCCTAAAAATCCGCTGGAAAAACAGCCACTGGTCACTACAAAACACCCACATTTGGTGCCTAAAAAAGCTGGAAAAACAGCCTTAAGTTACTTCAAATATCCACATTTGGTGCCCCCAAAAAACGCTGGAAAAACAGCCACGATTTGCTAAAAAACACCCACATTTGGTGCCTAAAATCCGCTGGAAAAACAGCCATAAGTTACGAAAAAACACCCACATTTGGTGCCCCCAAAAATTCGCTGGAAAAACATCCACTGGTCACTACAAAACACCCACATTTGGTGCCTAAAAATCTGCTGGAAAAACAGCCACTAGTTGCTACAAAACACCCACATTTGGTGCCTAAAAATCCGCTGGAAAAACACCCACTAGTTGCTACAAAACACCCCATTTGGTGCCTAAAAAGCTGCTGTGAAAAAACCTACAATTGGTACCTAAAAAGAAGCTGGAAACAGCCACAAGTTGCAAAAAAAAAACAGCTAATTTGGTGCCTAAAATGCAGCTGGAAAAACAACCACCAGTCGCTACAAAACATAAAAAAAACTGAAGAGGAAATTTAAGTAATAGAAAATGATAAGCGACTCCTCCAATAAGAAGTCAGAGTCTTCAGAGATACTGTTTGCCTGTGTGTGTGGTGACTTTCACGACATTTCTGGATTCAGGCTCTCAGCTCCGACAGTTTGAAAGGACACGAGCAGAGGAACCCAAACCCAGCCAGAAGATGATGAAAACACACCGACACAACAAAGACAGGACGCCGCCGACAACCAGTCTGTAACAACAACCTCAAACCCATCAGCCGTCACCACCACTTCATTATTATACACACTGTGGATGAATTATTTATTTGATTCACATTATGTGTCAGAAACAAACATGTTTTCCTGATTTACGGCTCCTGAGGAACACAAATGAAACCGATCAAACAACACGTGCAGGAACGACCCATGATGCTCTCTGCTCGCCCTTAAATGCCACGTCCAATAACAGCACGGCCCCAGTGATCACGCAGCAGGAGGGTCGAACCAATTATTTCCAGCTTCAGTGCTTCAGAGAATGATGAGCAGCAGGAGTTTGTGCGCTGCGACCTTTGTGCTGCACTCCACAGAAGATGTTTTTAACCTCTGCGCTCTCGGAGGTCGTAAAGGTGAGGACGGTTTTATTATCTTAACTCGACTGGTGCTTTTATTTGCAGCAGCAGATATAAAGCAGAACCATCGAGCTGTCCCTGAACCTCACACTACAGTGAGCAACAGTTTTCACTCTCTGCACCTGTCGGCTCCCACAACAAGCTCTGGTGCTGTGAACATCTGGCCCTCAGCAGCCTGCAGGTCTCCGCTCACCGCCTGACACTGTGCACTAATTAACCCACGCCGCTGCTCCTATCATCACTGCTGGACCCTGAACGCCTCGCAGGAAACTCTGACACGCTTCCTGCAGATTCTCAGACACGGAAAATGAAACTGTATGTTTCTACAAACCATGAACACCTCACACCTGTGTTTTATACGTATCATGTCAACTTATCTGAAGTGACGCAGTGTATGAGCTGACTGTCCTCTGGAGGAGGAGGAGGAGGGGATGGTGGATGGCGAGAAGCCTGCCAAGCTGCAGAGCACTGATAAAGACCGACAATCAGCCAAACAGGTTTAGCGAGTCATCACTGTGTTTCCAGCTGCTTTTTACGCACCGTCTGTGGCACTTTTCCCTGCTGGGAAAGTGCCATGAAAAGCAGTGGTTATTTACCAAGACATCACTGTGTTTCCTGCGGTGATAGTGCCACAAGATGGCACCTGATTTTTACCAACACGTCACTGCATTTCTTGCGGAGGTAAAGGCGCAAAAAGTGGTTGCATTTACCGAGACATCACTGCATTTCTTGCGGAGGTAAAGACACAAAAAGTGGCTGCATTTACCGAGACGTCACCGCATTTCTTGCGGCGGTAAAGACACAAAATGTGGTTGTTTTTACTGAGACGTCACTGCATTTCTTGCGGCGGTAAAGACACAAAATGTGGTTGTTTTTACTGAGACGTCACCGCATTTCTTGCGGCGGTAAAGACACAAAATGTGGTTGTTTTTACCAAGACGTCACCGCATTTCTTGCGGCGGTAAAGACACAAAATGTGGTTGTTTTTACCGAGACATCACCGCATTTCTTGTGGAGGTAAAGGCACAAAAAGTGGCTGCATTTACCGAGACATCACTGCATTTCTTGCGGCGGTAAAGACACAAAATGTGGTTGTTTTTACCGAGACATCACCGCATTTCTTGTGGAGGTAAAGGCACAAAAAGTGGCTGCATTTACCGAGACATCACTGCATTTCTTACGGAGATAAAGACACAAAATGTGGTTGTTTTTACCGAGACATCAAAGCATTTCTTGCGGAGGTAAAGGCACAAAAAGTGGCTGCATTTACCGAGACGTCACTGCATTTCTTACGGAGATAAAGACACAAAATGTGGTTGTTTTTACTGAGACGTCACTGCATTTCTTACGGAGATAAAGACACAAAATGTGGTTGTTTTTACTGAGACGTCACTGCATTTCTTGCGGAGATAAAGGCACAAAAAGTGGCTGCATTTACCGAGACGTCACTGCATTTCTTACGGAGATAAAGACACAAAATGTGGTTGTTTTTACTGAGACGTCACTGCATTTCTTACGGAGATAAAGACACAAAATGTGGTTGTTTTTACTGAGACGTCACTGCATTTCTTGCGGAGATAAAGACACAAAATGTGGTTGTTTTTACCAACACGTCACTGCATTTCTTGTGGAGGTAAAGGCACGTTGTTGAGTTTCCTGCCAAAATAAAGGCATAGAAAGGGGGTTGTTTTTTACTGAGATGTCACTGCATTTCCAGCTGGGATAGTGCCACAAAAACAGAGTATTTTAAGTCAAAACATGATCTTTTCCGAACAGTTACCAAGTGTTTTCGTGCCGAAACACAGCCACATGTTCACCACAGCCTTGTTGAAACAAGTATCAAAATATTTACAGCATAAAAATGTACAAATGTTACGTATCTGTGGTTTGCAGAAACGTACAGTGTCAACATTTTACTGCCGACTGTGTTGAGTGAGAATTAATATTCTTAATATTCCCCCTGTTTGTGTCCAGGACGACTCTTTGACAACAGATCTGAGGAACATCCTGGGGCACAAAGTGTGTGTGGACCTGCAGCCTGGATGTCTCTGACACCTCAGTGAAGCTGCAGCAACAGCCGGAGAGTAAACACTTCCTTCCTCACACCACCCTCAGACAGACAGACGGAGGGGGGGGGCATGCAGAACCACGCCGGAGATGTTGACCCACTGGCGGATCCGAAGCGACGTGTTGTGGCATTTTCATTCCCCCGGCGGGCTGTGGCGCGCGAGCCGTGCCGCCTGACTGCGCTGATAAGACGGCGGCCTGACGCACAGTGAATACACAAAGAGCCGGCTGAAGGTCTGCAGGGTTTTTATCAGGCAGCAGAACATCCTGTCACTGCTCTATCACTTCAAGCTCAGCACACGTCAGGAGCTATTTCTGAGACGGAATGCTCCTACATTTCCCAGGATGCCTTTCAGTGACCTCCAGGGAGCAGGAAGCTACGACAGACGGAGTTTTAAAATTCAGTTCTTGTCTGGTGGGTGTGTCGGTAGTCAGGGTCCAAATGAAAAGACACATCTGCATTATGGGAAACGTAGGATCCAGTCCTGTAGTAAAACTGAGTCCCAGTTTAAAGGGACAGTTCATTGCGGTTTGAGTCATGATGCATGATGCACACACACAGGCAGAGAGATTACGTGAGCAACCTGAAAGCGTACAAACAACACATTAAAGACCAACTCCTCCATCGTCCTCTCACTGTCCTCGCCTCACATTAATAGAGCTGAAATCAAACTCATCATGCGAGGGAGGACCCCTGGGTGTCTCCAACCTCCACACATCTCCAGCAACCAAATATAGAAACACATTAGACTCAAAGTTCATCCGAGGCCTTTTTCTAGTTATCTAAGATATTCAGTTTATTAAGATGTGACACAGGGGAAGGAGCGAATCTGAATATCAACGTTTGACACTTTCGACTCACTCCCAGATTAAAACTGAGTTATGAGCAAAGCAAATTAGTTTTTATCAGGAGCCGAATTATCCACAGAGGTCTCTTCCTCTCCAAAACAAACAGACCAGCAGATTTAAACCGTTAAAAACGGCAAATAAATTAGCTTCACTTTAAAAATCAGTGTTTTTCTGACACTGTTTGGCACAGCAGGGGCTGGAGCAGCTGATGATTGCTCAGCTTTTTTGTCTGATAACTTCAGATCCAGACATTTGTGAGGTTTTCACGAGAAGCCGAATTATCCACAGAGGTCTCCTCCTCTCTGAAACAAACAGACTCAGTGATTTAAACTGGTAGAAACACTGAAGAAAGTGGTTTCATGTTAAAAATGAGTGTTTTTCAGATGCTGTTCGGCTTGTCGCTTTTTTGTCTGATAAACTGAAACATCCAAACATTCAGGAGGTTTTTACCACGAGCCGAATTATCCACAGAGGTCTCTTCTTCTCCGAAACAAACACACCAGCTTATTTAAACCGGTAAAAACGCCAAATAAATTAGCTTCACTTTAAAAATCAGTGTTTTTCTGCCAGTGTTTGGGCTGGAGAAGAGTTGCAGCTGATGTTTGCTCTGTTTGTTTGTCTGATCACTTCAGATCCAGATGTTCAGGAGGTTTTTACCAGAAGCCAAATTATCCACAGAGGTCTCTTCTTCTCCGAAACAAACACACCAGCTGATTTAGAACAGTAAAAACGCCAAATAAAGTAGCTTCACGTTAAAACTCAGTGTTTTTCATTCTAGTTTTCAGCCCTTTGTTTTCTCCTCCGTCATGTTTTCTTACCGGCTGTGTTTGTTTCTTCAGACAGAAGGCACCAAACTGCAGAAAGACCATGATCAAACATTATGAATAAATTACAGCAACTTCTTGCACCAGATGTTTAGATAAATAGGGCCATTTGCATTTTCACATTGGCCACAAAACACTGATTTCTAACATAAAACGTCTTTATTCAGTGTTTTTATTTGTTTAAATCACCTGGTCTGTTTATTTCGGAGAGGAGGAGACCTCTGTGGATAATTCGGCTCTTGGTAAAAACCTCCTGAACATCTGGCTTTTAAGTTATCAGAGAAAAAGGTAACAAGCCGAACAGCATCTGAGAAACACTGATTTTTAAAGGAAAACGGATTTCTTCTGTATGTTTACAGGTTAAAATCACTAAGTCTGTTTCTTTCTGAGAGGAGGAGACCTCTGTGGATAATTCAGCTCCTGGGAAAAACCTCCTGAACATCTGGATCTGAAGATCTTAGAGAAAAAGAGATGAGCACGCATAGAAGGCGCCCGTCTCCAACGTGCCAAACAGCGTCGGAAAAACGCCGATTTGTAACTTGAAACTGCTTCAATCAGTATTTTTTACGGTTTTAATCAGCTGATCTGTTCCTTTAAGAGATGAAGAAACCTCTGTGAATAATTCGGCTCACAGTAAAAACCTCTTGAACACTGACGGAATTCTAACCAGGTGAAATTACCCAGAGTTATGACAGGAAAACAACCGCACACATGACTTGAATTATTCCTCCTGCATTGTGCCATAAAGAGATTAAACCTGAGAGCCCTTCAGGGACATCTGGGAGAACTCCAGACACAGTGACAAACACAACTCTCTCTGGTAAACACATGATTTATTCATCCATCCATCCACACATGTGCTGGGCTGAGACGCAGCTGAGTGTGACAGGATGATCGACCCTGATGCGGCCATCCGGGTCACACATGCCCGACCTCAGCATCCATCACACGCAGCCGGCTGACCTCAATTATTCTGCGTTCAACACACCGCTGTTGCGTTCAGGGGCTCCTCTCCTGCTGCATGTACATGTAAAGCTCCCTTCATGGTGTGTGACAGCAGGTGTGTGTGTATGTATGTGTGTGTGTGAGAGAGAGAGAGACAAAAGAGACGCACCGTGCGCGTCAATCGGCCACTCACCATCATCCCCGGCAGGTTGACGCGCCTCGTCCGCGCTCACATCACGGCGAAAGGAGCCTCCGGAGCCAGAAACAGCGACCATTTCAACAGCTTCTTCCCCGACGGTGGTGCTCGCTCCCCGGCAGGCTGCAGGGCGGTGGATCCCGACCTGACTACTCCTCCATGGGGGGAAATACCGCACACACACCGGGCTGAATACGAGCGATGGCCCGGGATGGAGCGCGGAGGTGCGTGCGCAGACTGGGGGTGAGGTGCTGGAGCATCCAGGCTCCGGTGCGGAGGGATGGATGGAGGATCTGGAGCCGCTCACATGAACGTCGGCTGAAGACGGTGGCCTCCTCCGCTGCAAAAAATGACGAGTCCAGACTTGTCAAAGAGCTGCATCGCGTTGGCTCAGAGTGCTGGAGACGAGTCAGGAAATCACGCAGCGGCTCCTAGAGGCTGGGATTGAAAATACACCCCCAAATATTTACCAATATATTGTTTGTGTATTAAAAAGCAAACACATGACAAATTTCCACAAATATAATGTTCAGAACTGGAATAAAAATATTATATTTCTTATTTTTCCCTGCGTAATGTGAGCAGATGGGATGTCTCCTCTCCTCTCTGTCTGTCTTTGTCCTTCTTTTGGCACAAACGTCCACTTAGAGTTTGGTGGTCACATGTTTTTGGCCATAACTCAAGAATTCAGACACTAATTATGACCAAACTTCACACACATGTCGAACAGGACGAAATAATGAAGTGATGACATTTTTATATCCAAAAGGTCAAAAGGTCAGCTTCACTGTGACGTCGTGCTCCCCAAAAACACTTCTCTGTGCATGCAGCACAGAGATGAGCTAATCTGAGGAAATGTTTGTCCAGACACACCACACGTTTCAGACACCAGACATTTATTACTCAGCTTTATCTCTCTGAAAATCCTGCAAAATTCTCATCAGTTTATTCTTAAGTCCAAGTGGACGTTTGTGCCAAATTGGGGAAATTTCCCAAAGGTCTTCTTGAGATATCACGTTCAGGAAAATGGAGCAGATAAAGCCACAGTGACGTTTGTTCTTCAACCACCAAATTTTAATCACCTCATCACTGAGTCAAAGTGGACGTTTGTGCCAAATCTGAGAAAACATCCCCAGGGTGTTCATTGACTCTAGATAGAAATGTGATTTATGATGTGATCTAAAAATTTCAAAGTTGTACCGTTACATGTTTGTCCAATCAGATCAATTGTGTCCCCAAAACCGGGTATTTTCAGCCCAAACATGATCTTTTCTGAACCATTACCAAGTGGTGTTTGTGCCTAAACCTAACCACACATTAACCACAGTATTGTTGAAAAGTTTAAATGTGTCCTGTTAGACATTTGTGTGAAGTTTTGTCATGATTAGTGAATGAATTCTTGACTTACAGCCAACAACATGTTTTGTGAGGTCACACTGACCTTTGACCTTCTACTGCAAAATTTTAAACAGTTTATGCTTCAGTCCAAATGGACGTTTGTGCCAAATTGGGGAAATTTCCCAAAGGCCTTCTTGAGATATCATGTTCAGGAAAATGGAGCAGATAAAGCCACAGTGACCTTTGTTCTTCAACCACCAAATTTTAATCACCTCATCACTGAGTCAAAGTGGACGTTTGTGCCAAATCTGAGAAAACATCCCCAGGGTGTTCATTGACTCTAGATAGAAATGTGATTTATGATGTGATCTAAAAATTTCAAAGTTGTACCGTTACATGTTTGTCCAATCAGATCAATTGTGTCCCCAAAACCGGGTATTTTCAGCCCAAACATGATCTTTTCCGAACCATTACCAAGTGGTGTTTGTGCCTAAACCTAACCACACATCAACCACAGTATTGCTGAAAAGTTTAAATATATCCTGTTAGACATTTGTGTGAAATGTTGTCATGATTAGTGTATGAATTCTTGACTTACGGCCAACAACATGTTTTGTGAGGTCACACTGACCTTTGACCTTCTACTGCAAAATTTTAAACAGTTTATGCTTCAGTCCAAATGGACGTTTGTGCCAAATTGGGGAAATTTCCCAAAGGCCTTCTTGAGATATCATGTTCAGGAAAATGGAGCAGATAAAGCCACAGTGACCTTTGTTCTTCAACCACCAAATTTTGATTGGCTGATCATTGAGACCAAGTGGACATTTGTGCCAAATCTGAGGAAAATATCCCCAGGGTGTTCATTGACCCTTGATCAAAGTATGATTTATGATGTCATCTAAAAAAAAGATGTTTTTCCAATCGGAACAATTGTGCCTCCAAAACTGGGTATTTTCAGCCCAAACATGATCTTTTCTGAACCATTACCAAGTGGTGTTTGTGCCTAAACCTAACCACACATTAACCACAGTATTGTTGAAAAGTTTAAATGTGTCCTGTTAGACATTTGTGTGAAGTTTTGTCATGATTAGTGAATGAATTCTTGACTTACAGCCAACAGCATGTTTTGTGAGGTCACACTGACCTTTGACCTTCTACTGCAAAATTTTAATCAGTTTATGCTTCAGTCCAAATGGACGTTTGTGCCAAATTGGGGAAATTCCCCAAAGGCCTTTTTGAGATATCACATTCAGGGGCATGCAACTGTCCTTCAACCACCAAATTGTAATCACCTGATCATTGAGTCCAAGTGGACGTTTGTGCCAAATCTGAGAAAATATCCCCAGGGTGTTCTTTAACTCGTGATCAGAGTGTGATTTATGATGTGACCTAAAAATTCAGATGTTTGTCCTTTCTGAAAAACGTGAAACCAAAACGTGATCTTTTCATAACCATAACTAGGTGGTGTTTGTGCCTAAACATGTCAAGCACAGTGTTGTTGAAAAGTGTAAACATGCACATAACCTGCAAATGTATCCATGGTTTGCTGAACCAGCAGCTTCTACACTCAGGACTCTGAACCCGTCATGTGCAGCAGCTCAAACGATGAATGAAGAGGCTTTCCTTTCCTTTACAGTAACCATACTGACATGTGTCCAGCAGGTGGCGGCAGAGGAACACGCTTCAGTTTACAACTGTTGACCCAGTTTTAGTTTCCATTGACCTCAACTGATGTATTGATTTATTGGTTTATTGGCCTGTGTCAAAGCTCGCTGTGTATCTGTAGTCTGTGGCATAGAGATAAATAAAAGCACTTAAGGGCAGAAATAGAAATGAACAGCATGAGCCTGACATGGCTGATTTGGCACAAACAAACCCTAAACATAACCTGTTTGAATTCCATATTGAAACTTGATATAGCTGCAGAGTGTACGCAGCGAGAGACGAGGCAGAAATACGTTAAAAATATATATATTTTATTTGTGTCACAGCATTTTCAGCAGAGTATCAAACAAAAGTGCTGTTGCAGAGAGTGCAGCTGAACAGAGGACATTTTACTGTGGTCCCCATTCACCTCCTCTGATATTAGTATGTACAAGTGACTGTGAACCTGCCGTCAAAGCAGCAGACGTGTCACAGCTCTCCTCTGCACCGCTTCCTCCACAGAGCAGAGCCAGGTGGCGCTCACACTAAACTGTCCACAGCCTGGTTACCATGACCACCTGTGCTGCTGTGGAGCATCCTCAGGCTCTGGACAGGAAGCGCAGGTTGACGGGCTTCGCCGGGATGAGCAGGGTCCGAGTTTTCGGCTCCACGACCGGCGCGCCGGGTTCAGGCTGGACCTCAAAGTGCTGCATCAGCTGCAAGACGACACGGACCAATCACTGAGCTGCTCAAACAATAACAATCATGACTTCATACAAGACTGATTGGCAGAGATGGCGGCCATCTTGTTTTCATTAGTGTATTGTGCTCTTTCCACCACTAGACGGCACAAAAGTGTCCATGAACGAGGACACATGGTCTCAGGAGGACATAAAAGACGACTCACCCTGGACAGAGCAAAGTGCATCTCCATCTCGGCCACCCTCTTCCCCAAACAGGCTCGCACCCCGACACCGAAGGGGATGTAGCTGTACGGGTGGTGCTGGTAGCAGCCTGCCGCCGCCCTGCCACCGGCACTTCCGGGAATCTCGGCGCGGAGCCACCGCTCCGGGATGAAGAGCTCCGGGTCGACGAACTCCGCTTTGTCGTGACAGGCTGCATAGTGACACAGGTGGAACTGAGTCTGGAGAGAAAACGAGAATCATGTCTGACCTCAGCTGAACAACTTTAAAGGGTGACGTCGGCATTTTTCAGCCTGGACCCTGTGATCTCATGATTAAATCTTGAAGTGACTCACGGGAACAACGAGTTTTAAAATTGGTTCAGTGTCAAGAGAAAGTGCTGCAGCTAGCAGCCGTGCAACGCCCGCAATGTAACCAGATGGGGCATTTGTGCACCGTCACTGCGCCCAAACATACATCCAAATTTGCCCCGCCGGGCAACGCAATGGGCAGAATGAATTAAGCGGCGTGCGTGAAGCAAGAAGCGCAATTTCACATCATACGCTTATTCGAGTTGAAAAATCTGAATTTTAGTGACAAATTTGTGCCACGATGGCCAATCAGCATTGAGATCCTCCGGGGACGTATGACACTGAGGACGTACCTGCGGAAATTCATTCATTAATTAAGTGATTGCAAATGTGTATGATGGAGTTATTCACGTGAATTAAATATTCTAGCATTCAAGCTAGTGCAAGTAACGCGACGCAAAAATTTGCATTGCCTTTAGTGTGAACACGACATAAAAATGCAATTAGACGTGAATTCCCACTGGGCGGCGCAATGAACGTGATGCAAATGGCGCGAATTAAGCTAGTAGCGCAATTTCATGTCATACACTTATTCGGGATTTTAATGCGCGTATGTTGCAAGTTATTTGTGCGTATAAAGTGAGTCAACACAAAATATTCTAGTATTCAAACTCGCACATCGCGTTTGGTGTGAACACGACATAAAGATGCAGTAAGAAGTGAAATCCCACCAAGTGGCACGATGGCAGCAGCACAAATGAAGCGATTAGCGCGATTTCGCATCATACGCTTATTCACGAGAGTTGAAAAATCTGAACTTTAGCAACCAATTTGCGCCACGATGACCAATCGTCATTGAGATCCTCCAGGGACGTATGACGGCGAGGACACACCGGTGGAAATTCATTCATTAATTCAGTGATTGCAAATGCGTATAATAGCGTTATTCATGTGAATTAAATATTCTGGCATTCAAACTAGCGCAAGTAACACAACGCGAAAATTCGCATCACGACATAAAGATGCAACTAGACGTGAATTCCCACCAAGCAGTGCAATGGATGCAACACAAATGAAGCCAATTAAGCGGGCAAATGAGTAGCGAGATTTCGTATCATACGCCTTTTCACAAGAATTGAAAAATCTGAACTTCAGCGATACTTTTGCGCCACAATAGCCAATCAGCATCGAGATCCTCTGGGGACGTATGACACAAGTTCATTTATTGATTCGGTCAACACAAAATATTCTAGCATTCAAACGCGCTAATAACATGATGTGAAAATTTGAATCGGGTTTGGTATGAACACAACATAAGGATGTGATGAGACATGAATTCCCGCCGGGAGGCACAATGGACGTGACGCGAATGATGCAGATACACGCATTAAGCGGCGCAAATCAAGCAAGTGGTGCGATTTCGTGTCATGCACCTTTTCGCAAGGGTTGAAAAATCTGAACTTAAACTTAAAAATCCGATAATCACACTTGTTTAAAAGAAATGCTGTCAGACACTTGGAACAACAATCTGAGCCTGTCAGAGGCAAAAACACTTCTAGTAGGTGTACAGTGACGGCGCCAAACGCTCCAGGTGGTTACACTGCAGTGTGTCCTGCTGCTCTCTCAGTACCAGACGTGTTCCAAAATGACCCATCAGACAGTCAGACATGAGGTCATGAGACCGAGGTTCTTGGTTCTGCTTTCTTACCTTCTTTGGCAACCAGTAGTTCCCCACAATGACCTCATTCTCTGAAATAAAGCGTCCATTTCCAGGCACCACAGGATAGAGGCTGGAGGGGAAGAGACACACAGACGACTATCAGGCTCCAGATCAGAGGTAAATGTGGTCTGAAGCCTGCGTCAGGTTGTTCTGGTGTTCTGATGGCTGCTTCACGCAGGTCACACCACATCATACAGATAATAAGTGAAAGGAAACAGGTTTGGATTCTGTGATATGGATATGAATATAACGGCTGTCAGCTCACCGTAACGTCTCCTTGATGACGGCCTTCAGGTAGGGCATCCTGCTCAGGTCGTCTGTGGTCGGCTCCCGTCTGTCCGGACACACGGCGTTCACCTCTCTGTACAGGTGATCCTGAGCCCTGCTGTCCCTCGCCAAGTGGTACATCGCCCACGACAGGGTGTTGGAGGTCTGAGGTCAGGCAGGAGGGACAGGAAGGAGAAATCATGAGGGTGTCAACCAAATATAATGACAATCAATCCAGTGGTTGTTGAAATATTTAAACATACAATATGTAATTTTCTGCAGCTACAGGAATCTCAATCAGTTTCTCTCGGTTAATATTCCTTCAAAGTTCATCGTTCAGGAGCCGAATTATCCACAGAGCTCTCTTCCTCTCCAGGACAAACAGACCAGCTGATTTAAACCAGTAAAAACACTGAATAAAAAAGATTTATGTTGAAAATCAGTGTTTTTCAGATGCTGTTTGGCACAGCAGGGGCTGGAGCCGAGCTGCCGCTAATGTTTGCTCAGCTTGTTTCTCTGATAACTTCAGCTCCAGATGTTCAGGAGGTTTTTACTAGAAGCCGAATTATCCACAGAGGTCTCTTCTTCACCAAAACAGACAAAATCGAGGGTTTAAACTGGTGAAAACACTGAATGAAACAGTTTCACCTTAAAAATCTGTGTTTCTCCAATGCTGTTTGGCACTGAAGAGGCTGGAACTGAGCTACAGCTAACTTTTGCTCATCTTGTTTCTCTGATAAGTTGAGATCCAGACTGTCAGGAAGTTTTATTTAGAAGCCGAATTATCCACAGAGGTCTCTTCCTCTTCGAAACAAACAAATTTGGGGATTTAAACCAGTAAAAACACTGAATAAAGCAGTTTCATGTTGAAAATCAGCGTTTTTCCAATGCTGTTTGGCACTGAAGAGACTGGAGCTGAGCTGCCGCTAATGTTTGCTCAGCTTGTTTCTCTAAAAACTTCAGATCCAGACATTTGTGAGGTTTTCACAAGAAGCCGAATTATCCACAGAGGTCTCTTCCTCTCCAAAACAAACACACCAGCTGAGTTAAACCAGCAAAAACACTTAATAAAACAGTTTCACATTTAAAATCTGTGTTTCTCCGATGCTGTTTGGCACGGTAGGGGCTGGGCACAGGCTGACACCAACGTTTGCTTCACATGTTTCTCTGATAACTTAGGACTGTGGGTCTCATTTATAAACATTGCATAGGCACAAAACAAGGCCTGGAAGACGCAAAACATGCAAAAGCTGTGATGTATAAAAATAGACGTGATGGGAGAAAGTTTGACCCATGCTTATGAACACTTTGGAGACGGGAAATTGGTGACGCAGACGGTGAGGTGCAGCCTGGTTGCAGAAACTGTCAAACATTTGTAGCATGGATCCTACATGTTGTTGTATAAACGAGGCCCCTGGTGATTTAAACTGATAAATGAAGCAGTTTCAGATTTTCTCTGGGTTTAACAGTGACTTAAATGTCCTTACTGAAGGTTTCAAGTCTGGACCTTTTTGTGCAGAAGTCACTGTGCAGAGAAAAAGACAGGTCATTTCAGTTTCAACGGCATCATGTAGGCAAAGCAGTGTGGGCAGAGCAGAGTACAAACAGATGATAAATCCACTGATACAATTCCACCCAAGATATACTGTGCAAGAGCTTGTTTGTCAGTGTTGGCAACCCTTTCCCCAGAGAATGTGGGGCGTTCAGGTTTTTCCATGTCCCAAGTTGCCATTATCTCCCTAGCAACTCTTTACAACAAACATTTTTACTTTCGTCCTAGCTCGCAGCGAAAACAAGCCTCAACGTCGCCTGGGAATGCAACCAAACGAGCTCTGCGACTGCTCGAGTGTAAGACAATACCGCCGGTATGTGTGTGTGTTGTTGCAGGTTTTGATTCCCTCGGGCCAGGCTGAACAGATTAACCTTTGAGGAATTGTTGGTGGACAAAGAACAAGAGTTTTCATGGCTGTGAATCTCTCACTCAGTGGTTTATTTTCTCAGCTTGTGGGGAAATCCTGTCATCGCTGTGTGTTTTGTGTGGATGTGGTTTTGTCCACACCTTTGTGATACAGGCTTGGCGATACAGGCCTCAGTCAGAGAGACAAATGAACATCTTTCTCCCCATTATTTATCTTATTCTGTGAAGCGACCACTGCCCAGTGGGCTGCGTTAGAAACTGTAAAACCAAAAGATCGGGACCTGACAGTAGGACAGGAGTATTTTCAGGCAGTAGAGGTAGAGTATAGTCGACCTATGCCTGCACTGCATTTGTGAAGCCCCTACGAGCGAGGGACCCCTGCTTGAACAACTGCAGATTGAGCTGAAAGACTATACGATTCAGCTAACTGCCGTCCATAGATAGATCTATCTGCAGGACAAAAGGAGAGAACCAAGACTCGAACGAATGGTTGACTTGTACCCGAGCCAAGGCAAGAGGGACCCTACACGGTGGTGCGAGGAACTCCCACAGCGGTCCAGGCCAAAGGAAGCACAACGTGGTATCACTGTTAGTGAGTCTGGCTGTTCTGGCTTTAAGAGAGCGGTATCTCTTTCCAGAGGGGAGGGGGGAGAATAGGGAATGTCCAGGGTGAGTGGGGTCTGTGCTCATGTTTCTGGCCTTCCTGAGAAGTCGGCCAGTGTTGGCCGTAATGTGGAGACCAAGGAATTTAAAGCTCTCCACCCTCACAACTTGGGCTCAGTCTTTTTGGATTTTTCACAATAATTTCCTTGGTTTTGGCTGTGCTGAGGTCCAGGTTGTGATGGAGGCACCAGTCTGTCGAGCGTTCGACTTCCTCCCTGTAGGGTGACTCATCATTGTTCCTTATCAGTTCTACAATGGTGGTGTCGTCAGCGAACTTGACGATGGTGTTTGTGGGGTGGATGGTGGAGCAGTCGTGGGTGAAGAGGGAGAAGAAGAGGGGGCTGAGGACACACCCCTGTGGTGTTAAGGGCTAAGGGACAGTGCTGGTAAGGGGGGCGTGTCTTGGTATTGGCTCGACCAAATTTAAGGGAAATGGGGAGCCGTTTTGGCTACAGCAGGAATCAGTGCATTGAGTTCTAATACTTCCTTTTTGGCATGTTGCATCATTACAATGCTGACGTGGCAGCGCCAGAGGGCTCTGGACAAACAGATGACCCTCGTGACTTGTCTCCAACGGGCTCACATGTTGAACGAGATGACGCCCCGACAAGGAGCGCAAATCCACCTCGATCAGAAGGAGGAGGCAGAGAATGGGGAGAGACATCCAGATTTGTTCCCCATCCCTGCCTACATGGATGATTCTGAGAAGCGGGATTTGAGAGGCGGGGCTTCTGTGGTGGTCATGACAACAAGTTTACAGTTGGTAAACGATGGAGGAGAAACTGGTGGTAGCAGTTGCTGGATACCTGAAGATAGACAGCAGGTTGTCAAACTGCCCCTGAGTCATCCTAACATATACCTGGAAAGGAATATGTTAGGATGGAGGAGAAGCTCCTGGACCAACTGGTGGTACTCCCCATGATGCAGCCTCTTTTTTAGGGTCTCATGTACCCACACAGATCTCTGTTTATCTGCTGACAGCCTCTCACCCTCAACCAGAGCTACAGACAGCACCCTCTGCCTCAACATGGCAGCAACTACACACTGATTCCAGTTCTCTTTGTTTTCTTTGTGGGGATGGTTTTAGTTGCTTGGGAAGCTCCCCTTCTCCCTCTCTGCTCTTTTAAAAAACAAATGTGAACTCAGGGCGTTGCTGTAAAGGAGCCTCAGTTAATAAACAACGGTTGATGATCATCATCATGATCAGATGGGCTGCAAAGGCGACACTGATTCTGATGAGAAGAAAAGGTGAAGCAAAATACAGCTGAGTCTCAGAGTTGGCGGCCTTCCTAGAACAACAGGAAATTCCATCATGGTGAAGACCTGCAAGAACTGGACACACACACACACCCCGTGACTACATATTTCAGTGTTGCAACTCCAGTGATGGGAGGTATGAATATGTGATATATTCATGGAAAAGGGAATGGTTTTACATGTGGTGTCCACAGACGGTTGCTCTCTCCTTATCCTTCCTGACTGATTCTTCTCTAGTTTGGTCTTCTGCTAGTGTCCTTGGCACTACTGGTAGCATGAGGCCGTACCTGCAGCCCAATCAGGTTGATACCAGACACCAGGAGACCGGCCGTTACACCAGGAGAGCTGCACAGGGCCGTAGAAGGGCATCAACCCAGCAGCAGGAGCGCTATCTGCTCCTTTGTGTGAGGAGGAACAGGAGGAGCACTGCCAGAGCCCTACAACATGACCTCCAGCAGGCTACTGGGGTGCATGTTTGATCTTGTTTGATCATAACTTTCACGTTTCATATGGCTTTATTTGGTGATATTTTATGGTGTTTCTGTGTCATAAACAACATCAGCTATCATAATCACACCTGATATCAATAAGGTACAATGTTTGAAGCTGGCTGAGTGTTGTTTGATCACTGATAGTACTGTTTTGAAGCAGATTGACCCACTTGTCATTTGGAGCTCCGCATGGATCTTTTCATGGTAAAAACACTGTAGAATGGTCATACTTTGAGCAGTCTTCTTCAAATTTGAAACAAGTGTTCATTGATAGTGTGCCTACAGCCCCACAGTGTCATTTACCTGCTCAGATGAAGCCACAGACAGTTATTCATCCTGAAACACATTTTTTATTTTATTTTAGGCAAAATCTTCAATTTTTCACTGACTTCAGAGGCCCATTACTCTGTCTCTGTATCACCTAGAGTGTTTCTGACACTTTCACAAGAAACTTCAGGGAGTTTTCTTTCTGGCAAGACCTCATGCATGCATGTAGTCAGAGTGGTTCAGAAGCTACAGTCATTTTAATTTGGGTATGTCATTTTAGGCGTTTTTGCTGCAAAATGGGGGTGGAGTACAAGAAAACTAGATCAAGTACAGCTGCCTGGGAAGAAACCAGTATGAACTGGTACCATGTTCTCACCGTGTCGACGCCTCCCAGCAGCAGCTCCATGATGGTGACGTAGACCTCGGCTTTGCTCAGCCTGTCAGAGGACAGCAGGTGGGTCAGGTACATGCCCTCCACCACCTCACCGCTGTTAACTTGCGCCTCAATTTCTGCAATCCTCCTGTTGATGAGGGTCTGAGCTGAAAACATAAAAAACAGAACAGTTTACCGACTCATAGGTGAATCCAAAATTGGAACCCTGAATTTTCTTTTTTGTTGTTTGTTTTGACGCGTACCTACGTCAGAGATGTCGTCCCAGGCCTGGACGAAGCGTTTCCAGAAGGGGAGGATGCCGCGGCTCCAGCGAGGCAACAGGACCACAGTCTCGGACATCGTCAGCATGTCGTTGACGGCGTGGATGAAGCGCAGCGTGTCTTGGGGAATCTCCTCCTGCAGGCAGCCCAACCTGGTCTCAAACAAGATGGAGGAGATACCTGCAGGAGGTCAGAAGAATCAGACGCCGCCCCCTTAACCTCCACCTCTGGTACTTCTGAAATAATCCCCACCTTCAAAGCCGAACTTGTAGAGCTCAGCAGTGATATTTGAAACTGTGGCCTGGTCCTGGCTGCGACTTCGGAGGAGCTCGATGCGACACAGCAGATCTCTGACTACCTGGTGGATGATAGGGGCGTAGGCCGACACCTCCCGCAGCTTCAGCATCTTGGGGTTCAGGGCTCTGCGGATTCGGTAGCCCTGCGGTCCCGTGCTAGAAAGTAAAAGAGCTTCCTAAGATTACAAACTCAAGGGGCTTGGGGACAGAGCCCTGAGGAGCTCCTTCACAATGACTTCCTTAGTTTAAAGGGTTTCTTAAGGGACTTTTTAAGGGTGATTTATCCATTGCCCTGCTCATGAGCACATTGGCATGATAGAAACTTGCTACAGGAGATTTAATACAAACTTTTATGTAAAAATTAAAGGACGTCTAAAGATTAAGGACCACACTTTTAGCCGTCATTGTGGACATCTCCTCTTTAAATTTTTTGTCTCCACTCACTCCACATGCAGACCATAGGCCTGTCCTCTCAGGTCCCGGTACTCCTTCCAGTGAGGCAGCTCGGCTCGGATCGGGTACATGCCCTCCTGTTGGATCACCTGAGCTATCAGCTCCGGAGTCGCCACATTGACGATGTCGTACGGGCCGAACCTGGAGCGCCAGATGGGCCCGTAAATGTTCTTCTGTAAATCCTGGAAAATGATGTCAGCGTGTAAAATTAAAAGCATAACGTTGAGTTTAAAGTACATTTACATATGTGGTGCATTTTAAGACAAATTGTGATATCTACTGGGGGTCGACACAAATGTCATCCAAACTCTAAGAACCCCTGATAAAAGATTTTTGTTTCAAGCTGCTTTAAAATGGTCAGTTTAGCTGTGAAGTTTCCAAACATTTCACCCCTCCTGTAAAAGGTGATGATTAAAAATAGTCTGAACGGACTGACTGGACACAGGCAAAAAGTTGCTCATTATTAACACATACTGTCGAGGAAGAGACATGAACAGACAAAAAAATATATAGAGATGGTGGGTCCTTTGCATGTTTGTGCTCATTGTCTCATAATCTGCTCATGGTCCCCCACCTCCAAATGTTAAGGTGATTACGGCCCTGTAGGAGGCTACTACTGCTAAGATAAAGACACAGGGGGTAAAAAACAAACAAAGAAAAGATGTCAAAGACACAATGTGACTATAAAGACACATAATTATCTAAAAGCAGTCTCAAAGACAATGAAACCTACAACAAAGGGACACAGATGACCAAAGGGATGCACATTTACCTAAAAAGGAGATCTCAGAGATAAAATGACTACAAAGACACACAAAATGACAACAACAACACAAATCTACCTAAAAAAAGATCTGAGACTACAAAGACACAAAATTATCTAATAACAAAACAAACAGAAAAAACTACACAAAATAAATACTAAGAGACAAAAAATGACCAAAAAGACACAAAATAATCTAAAAAAAAAAAACAAAACAAAAAAGACTACAAAGAGACAAAATGACTAAAAACGGCAAAAAAGAAAAACTCTCAGAGACACAAAACAACTAAAAGACACAAAATTATATAACAAAAAAGACGACAAAGACACAAAATTATCGAGAAACAAAACAAAACAAACACAAAAAACTACACAAAATAAAATCTAAGAGACAAAAAATGACCAAAAAAGACACATAATAACCTAAAAAATGTCTCAACAAAAAAGAAAAATCTCAGACACACAAAACAACTAAAAGACCTAAAAGTTATACAACAAAAAATGACTACAAGGACACAAAATGTCCAAAAACACCCCCCCTCACAGAAACACAAAATGACCAAATAAGATGCTAAATTACCTAAAAAAGAGATCTCAGAGATGACAAAGACACAAAATTATCTAAAAACAAAACAAACACAAAAAACTATACAAAATAAATACTAAGAGACAAAAAAATGACCAAAAAAAGAGACAAAAAATAATCTAAAAATGTCTCAAAGAAAAAAAAAATCAGAGACACAAAATTATCTTAAAAAAAAAAAGACTACAAAGAGACAAAATTATCTACAATTATCTACCCTCCTAGACAGACTCCTCTCGATTGGCATCACACACACCCCCCTCAGCTAGTTCAAGTTGTAACTGGTTCCACTCCCAGTCACCACAGGTGTGCCCCAGGGCTCTGTCCTGGGGCCCCTGCTAGTCATCATTTACTTACTCCCCCTTGGCTACATCTTCCGGAAACATCATATCCACTTCCACTGCTACGTGGATGACACCCAGCTCCATATTTCCACCAAACCCGACTCCACCCTCCACCCTCCCACCTTCCTCCCTTACTGATTGCCTCCTTGAAATAAAATCCAGGTTTTCATCCAACTTCATCAAAATAAACAGCGACAAAACAGAAATTCTACTCATTGGCACTAAAACCACCCTATCCAAATCCCCCAGTTTCACAGTTTCTATTGACAACTCTAACATTTCTCCTTCCCCACAGGTCAAGAGTCTGGTGTCATCCTCGACAGCACACTTTCTTACACTTCTCATATCAACCACATAACCAGCCTACTTCCATCTCCGCAACATCAACCGCCTCCGCCCCTCTCTCACACCTCACACAGCTGCCATCCTGGTCCACAGTCTCGTCACCTCCCGGCCTGACTACTGCAACTCCCTCCTGTTCAGTCTCCATAAACTACAACTGGTACAGAATTCAGCAGCTCGTATTATCACAAGGACCCATCCACTCACCACATCACACCGGTCCTCCAGCAGCTCTACTGGCTCCCCATCACATGATTTTACTGCTCACCTTCAAGGCCATTCACACCCTCGCCCCTCCATTGACCTCCGCAACACCACATCTGTCAATCTGTTCAAATCCAAACTCAAAACACATCTGCCCATTCCACCTGATCAAATGCACTATGTTCTTACACTGTCTTACTGTCTTCCCCTCTATTTTAATGTATTTATATGATGTATTGTATGCTGTGTTTCTTGTTTGATGTATGCTTTATCTTTGCTGTAAGGTGACCTTGAGCGGCTTGAAAGGCGCCCTAACAAATAAAATGTATTATTATTATTGTTGTTATTATAATAAAAAAAATGTAGCACTCAGTGATGAGAGGGACACAACACGAGTAAAAAGACACAAAATGACCAACAAAAGGCAAAAAGAAATAAACTAAAACAATCTCAGAGACAAAAAATGACCAAATAAGACACTAAATTACCGGAAAAAAGTAAAAACTCTCGACAAAATAAATACCAATAGACAAAAGAAAAAACGCCGCCCCCCCCCCCAAAAAAAAACATAAAATGACCAAAAAGTAGAGTAAAAAAAAAAATGAAATGACTACAAAGACTAAAAGATATGTCAAAGACAGAAAATGACCAAAAAAAAACAACAACTCGGATACCCTAAAAAGACACAAACCTCCCCGAAACAACTACAAACAGACAAAACAACCAAAAGACACGAAACTAACCCATAAAGCTGTGTGCGCCTTCTGGCACTGTTACATATACAACAACATGTTGTTAACTGGAGCAGCTCGGCTCAGATCTGCTCTGGCAGCTGTGTCAGGAAGCTGCAGAGTCTCAGAGCAAGTTTCAGGCTCAGCGGGTCTGAACCCTCTGACACAGATTCACATGTACAGATGTTGGGTTTCTCCTGTCAGACACGGACCTGGTGTGGACATGTGCTACCTACCTGCAGGAGGTGACTCTTGTCTGCGTATCCTTTGATGAACAA
The DNA here is from genome assembly GCA_037127435.1 of Epinephelus malabaricus. Taxonomy (NCBI): domain Eukaryota; kingdom Metazoa; phylum Chordata; class Actinopteri; order Perciformes; family Serranidae; genus Epinephelus; species Epinephelus malabaricus. The sequence continues at coordinate 141,769 of JANUFT010000300.1, forward strand.
CCAGTACAGAGTGGTGGATAAACTGGGTCCAGGCAGCTCATCGATGCTCTTCAGCTTCCCCGCCTCAGAGGTACTGGTGGCCGCCTGGACGTTCAGCTTCCTCCGGGACACACAGGCCGTGTGACCGGCCGCCGGCAGTGACCCGGAGAGGAGCGCAGAGAGCCGCAGAGAGCGCGCTGCAACCGCCGGGGAGCCCATGCTGGAGGGTTGTGTGTGACGGAGGGTGTTTGTGCCAGTTTTACTTGTTAGAGTTAATGTGGTGCAGCGCCCCCTGCAGGCGGCTGGCAATACTGCAGCTACTACCACGACCTGTGATGCTACAGCGACATCTAGTGGCCACATGGGGCACAGGGCTCAGTGCACACTGGATGTTTGTTCCACTTTAGATTAAATGTTCTGTTTACTCTTTGCATGACACAAAAACACACGCCGACTAAAACAAAGTGAAATAAATATCTTTTATTGTTTTTCATTGTCATAATTGTTGTAATTATGAACACAGAGCTGTCGCAATACTCCAGAGAATTTTGCCAAAAAACAGCAACCATTCGACGGCACCGCTGCGTCTCTCAGGACCCAACCATGCATAAAATCTCCCATTTAAAAAAAAGAAAAATAAAAAATATATATTAAAAAATTATGCGTACCACTGATATACAGATCTGATATAAACAGGCGTATTGGTCACAAACCAATTAGAATTATAAACATGGCTTCTTTTACAATACACACAGACCAAACAGGTGGGATATAAGTGGACTGGTCTTTTTTTTAAAAAAGGGTACATTTCTCACTTTATACATTTGTACAGTTTTTTATTTATTTTTAATTATTATTTTAATGTTCTCCCCTCCTACAGTCAGAATGCTCAAGGCATTTCGGGCGCAGTGTCCAAAGAGCACAAATTGCAGTAAATGCACGTTCACAAACTCACACACACACACACACTCTCTCACACACTTACACACACACACAGGAGTGGCAGCAGTGGCTTTAGACACTAGAGAGAGAACTACAGGTGTATCTTGGCGTCTGCAGGTGACAAATACTGGTACCGAGGAGTTCATCCGCGGCGGTGAACGAGGCCATCTGACGGTGAAAAAGAGAGACGTTACATTCATGTGTTGAGTCTTTGCTTCCACACACACACACACACACACACACACACACACACACACGCTCACAGTCACACTTGTGTAAAAATAAAAAAATCGTCTTTAAAATGTGCAAAGAAAAGGTCGCTGAACGGAGCTGCGCCGCGCGGCATCCGGCGAGGAGTCGTGGGAAAGCATCAGTGAATCAAAGATAGTGCATAATGGTAGTGCGTATCAAGGTTTAACCAGTGCTGGCGGCATTTGCGACAGTTTGCTGCCGGCCGCCTCGAACTCAATACAACCACTAATGTTCGCAAAAAATCTAAAATGTCGTCTTTTCTGCAGCTTCGCGTGGACGCGTACCGTTCTGAGAATGCATAAATCAAGTGGAGGAGGAGTTTGTGTCGGTTTCCGCATCCTGCGAGGATCCATCGGCTGATCGCTGACGCACGACGTGACGAAACTTTACGATATATCTAACGAGTACCTTCAGATGAAATCACAAGTTCTGTGAGACATTAAATCACGATCAAACCGACCTTCATGAATCAGTAAAGACCTGACGAGTGCTTTAAAAAAAAAGGTGCAATCAGTAAAATATGATTCTTTACTACCATCTGGTGGCCGCTGCAGGGAACTACAACAAGAGACAGGAATTTCCATTTTTAAAAAAGTGCTGTATTTTAACCAAAGTGCACATCAATTGACCTTAGGCCGAATGCAGAAAGCCGATGAACAAGTATAAATCCCGCTTTACTCTCCCTTCAAGCTGTATCTGTCCTACTAGTCTAAATTTAAACTTCTTAAAACGGCAGAGAACTTAGTCGCGAGGAACGTCAATGATATCGAGCAGTGATCGAATCACGTGAGGTGGCGCCAGCTGAGACAGCAGTTCAGAGCGACTCGTGACAAAGCAACTGATATTACGGATTAAATTGTGCCGTTAAAACTTTACTGACTGCACCTTTAAAAAGCAGAATCACAACTTCCTGTCAGATTTTAGCTTCGTACATCCGACAGCAAAGCGTTCGGTACCATCTGTTAAAGTCTTGACGTCTGTTTGATCCGTGATTGATCATGTTGATGAGTATCGGTCAGGTTAATCAGTCATCAGTGCGTGTCGCTGCTCTAACATCAGCCGAGGAGTCGCTGGCTGCAGAAGCCGACGAACATCTTACTGGTGCATAGTTATGGAGCCAGTGCTATGAACAGCGAGTCGTACTCAACAGACAGACGTCACGATGGAAGCTCGGCCCCGGGGAGGAAACGCAGAGCGACACGTGTTGAACGGAGTGTTTGTGGTTTGGCTAAAGTGACGAGTTAATATCTGATTTGGCGGCGCCGATCGCTGCGAAGGAACAAAAGCTGTGAGATACTGTAAACGTCTTCGAGTGTGAGTCGAATCTGTCGGAGTGCATGTAAATAAACAACAACAAACAACAACAAGAGCGCTGGGATATGGCACAGTGAAGCCTTGGCTGGAGGAACACAGGTACCGACTGCAGCAGAGGAAATGAAGGTACCTGTAAATGTACCTGTGGGTGAAATGACGAGCAGATAGAAATGTCCGGGCGCATTGATCCACCCGCTAATTTGAAATACAACCGACGACAGCGTCATGCAGCCAGAACCTCTGGCCAATCAGCTGTGAGCTTCTCGCCTTGCAATGGCGCCTCCCTCCTGCTCCGAGGGATTGAGTGATGTCATGGCAGACCTACAAAACCTCCAGGGCAGTCAGATTCTTAGCCTCTTTCTTTGAGAAGATATTTCCTGACTGGAATAATCATATCGCTGATATCAGGGCTGCAACTATCGATCGCTTTCATTGATCATTTTCTGGATTAATAAAATAAAACGGTCAGAGACGGAGGCTCCGTATCAGTGCTCCAAACCTTTAACGTATCGACCCATATACCCAGTCTTCAACCGAACGTCTCCGCTCAAATGATACCTGGATTCCCGGATCATCCCGACACCACTCATGATCAGCGAACTTTCTGTTGCTGCCATCTCTGGAGGCATTGTCCTCCCACTTTGCTAACGAGCTAACACAGTAGCAGCGGCTAACATCCAACACTGAACTATTAAACAGTCTAAATAAACACAGACCAGCACCAACAGTCGTCAGATAATGTTAGCCATGTGATACTAAGAGCCTTGACACACCAAGCCGATGATCGGCCACGATATTCAACATTTTCATGATCATCCAAATCCTTTGTTCATAATCCGATAGCTTATAAAATAAATCAACTATCTATTGGTTATCTCATTGGTTACACGTCAGGAGTCTATCAACACTGAAGGCTGCTGAACACAGACTGGAGCTGCGTCTCAAACCTAAGGCGCAATCCGTCCTATCAGTCTTCCGGTTTCCCCTTTTGAAAGATGAATACAGACGACCGCCACCTGCTGCTGTGGAGAATTATTTCCTCTCACGCAGATGCCAAACGTATGTAGTTGTTGGCGGTCGGCTGTGGTCCTTGCGCTGTGAGAGACACAGACACAGGCGATGTGACGGTCAGCCTTCGTCGCCATGAATTCTCTGATATCCTGTCACTGTGTGCATGAGGGCGAATTCTCACAAGTGTCCCTGGTGCGGCGCTCACACTCCCATACAATCTGTGTTGTTCTGACAGTCTGCAGTTCAGTGTGCCCAGATGCCAGGGAAATGTTTATGGCCATACTTGACACCACTTCACATCGAGTGAGATATTCCTTTCACTTTAAGGGCACTGGTATCATAACTTTTTAAACGATACTCTGCCGTACAATCAACTGACCTACTTATAGTTTTAGATCTAATCTAGCCTGTATTTTATTTAGGTTAATAAATGCCAGCGAGTTCATGTAGCAGTTAACATACCAACAGCTCATCCACCTCTGATCTGCCATGACAACAGCTCGACCCAGCCGATGAGTGAATACTTATCGAAGCCGAGGAGAGAAGGGGGCGTTTGAAGAGAAAAAGCAGGAGTACCGATCCTTGTCTGAGTACCAGTTCGCTGGTACGCCCCAGAATTCACCAGCAATGTTTCATTATTAATCCAGCACGGCGAGTTTTACAAACAGAGTCTGAAGGATATTTGGTTACCAGCCGGAGCAGGCAGGTAGAGCAGGTGGGATCAGGGCGCTCCCTGATCGACACCACGAGTCCCCGTTACAGAAAAGGCAGAAACGGACATAACGGCTGAAGTGAGATCAGCTGGATTTGGGCTAACGGTGCGAAGGCAGTTTATCCGGGAGGCAAAACAACACTGAGAAACCTTTGAGAACGACGGAGGTTATCCATGACGTCACTCCTACACTGCGTTTAAAAAACAGAAAAGGCACAAGGCGAAGAACGAAGATGAAGAGGAGGGAAGGTAGATTACAGACAGTGAAGCAGAGAGACAAAACATCAGAGAGGAAGAGGACGAGGGATGAAGGCAGGTGAGCGGAAACTGTTTTCGGGGAGTGTTCTCTGCGTCGAGGGGGGTTTAGTTTCGTCTATAGCAGCGGGCCCAGGTCATCACCATCGCTCTGGGTTTTGGCAGGAGACTACATTCTGGGGTCGGGTCAGCGAGATGGGGGGGCGGGGCCACTCGAGAGCCAGGCATCACCTCCTGTAGGTCCACAACACCGACGCTATCCCACTCCAAAACGTTTGAAGAGAGAAACCGTACAAACATGAAAAAAGGTTCCAAAGAGTCAGGAGGAAGTGCTCCACCCCGGCGGGTTCGACAAATTAAGGTGCAACTTGCGGAGAAAAACAAAATAAAAACTCATGTCCTCTATGGCAGTCTCATACAAACAGAGACAGGAGGAGCAGGTACACGCCCCCTCCTCCCCACCGCCACACCCCACCTTCTTCCAGCCTCTTCCTCCTGGTCCAGTATGGTTTCAGCGTGGAGGTGGAGGGGGCGGGGTCAGAGGCAAGGATGCCCCGTCAGGTAAGGCCGTATCTGGCAGTTCGGCAGGCAGGCGGGGGGGCGGAGGGGGTTAAAGGTTCAGGGGTTAATGTACAAAGATGTGCCTCAGTAGCTCATCGGCAGACGGCCGCTGCTTCGTCTCTACAAAGATCCGTTTGAGGAACTCTCGGCAGTGGTCCGACACGTGGGCGGGCAGCACGGGGTTGGTGGGCTGGGTGGCGATCTTAAAGATGGCTGCCATGGCCTCAAACTCCGCCCACGGGGGTCGCTGCGTCAGCATCTCCACTACGGTGCAGCCGACACTCCTGAGGGCGGAATAACACAAATCAGAGAGACGAGACGTGCTTTTGTCAAATAGTTCCTTCGTTATTATGTGAAGTCTGTCATTTACTCACTAACTTGACCAGGACAGTTTTGGGACAGCGTGTCTCCAAGTATCAGACAGTTAACGACAATTTAATGACCTTATATTTACAGACTTATATTCTAAAGAAAGGCCAGGACTCGTGTGTGTTCTCACCAGATGTCGGCCTTCCTGCCGTAGCCCTCTCCGCTGATCACTTCTGGGCTCATCCAGTACGGCGTGCCGGTCACGGACATGATGCCTGTTCCTGACAGACAGATGGTCTGAAGCCGCCGGCTGGCCCCGAAGTCTCCCAGCTTCACGTTACCCACCGAGTCACGAAGGATGTTGGCCCCTGAGCACAAACGAGACAGAGTCACCCGGCTGCATCTTCCTCTCGTCGCAGCTTTACACCTTTGTATTCCTGACCATGACTTGATTTGTGTTGATTGTTGTAAGTGTGAGAATTCTGAATACAGTAAGTCGTCCTCCTCACCTTTGATGTCTCTGTGGACGATCATGTTGCTGTGCAGGTAGGAAACTCCCTCCAGGATCTGCCGGGTGTAGCGGCGCGTCACGTTTTCCGTCAGCGCTCCGTACGACTTCAGCTGGTCCTTAATGGAGCCCTGAGGGACGCAAAATGACAGACAAGTGTCAGATTTTGTCCAATCACAGGTCAGTTCAGAGAGACGGGGTTCCTACTGGCACATCGGCATCTACAAATGCGTAGGCTCCAGCTTTAAAGTAGCACTCACCCCGGGCATGTACTCCATGAAGATGGAGAGCGTCCGCTCCATGGTGTCTCTCAGACAGCCGTAGTACTGGACGATCCGCTCGTTGCACAGATTCTTCAGGAGCTGGATTTCACACTCCAACGCGCTCACCTCCTGAACGACCGAAAAACATCACAAACTTTTATCATTTCCTGCTCGACTGTTTTTCAACGTGCACACTGTCTGACAACAAACATAAGACTCTTCTCACCTTGCTGGTCTCTGGACTTTCCGGGTCAAACTGGACCTGTTTGACCGCCAGTTCCCGCCCAGTATCGGCATCATAACAGAGAAACACCCGTCCGAAGGCGCCCTGACCCAAGAGCTTCCCCAGCCGCCAGTTTGTCGGGGCCCGTGGGGCTGCACACAAACACATCAGATACAATCAAACCGCTGCGGAGAAAAAAAAACAGCTGCTGTACAGACAGATGAAATCAACGTGCAGCTCACAGCGGCTAGGCGGGCTGATGTCCATCACAGACAGCGTCGGCGCCGTGGTCGGGTTGGGGTTGGGTTCAATGTCGCTGCCCCTCCGTGGCCTCCTGGCGGGGCCCGGGGCCTCCTCCAGGTCAGGGGTGAAGACGCTGCTGCCGCTGCTGGTGCTGGGCGACTGCTCCGTCGGGCTGAAGCTGACCGGCGAGCGGAAGCCGTGGACCTGTGTTCGCCGGGCCCGAGGGAAGGTCTTCCTCCCTGTGGAGCAGAGGAAGAGGATGTTGTAGTGCAAAGTGACGCTGATGTTCACATGTTGGGAGTCATGAGGAGAAAATGACCCACCGTCGCTGTAATCCTGAAGGCCGAAGGGAATGCCGTATCGTCGAGGGTACGTTCCACCTTTCCCTGACTTCTCAAACACTGGGATGTCGTACTCTGGGGAGGAAGAGGAGGATGATGATGCTGCAGCGACTTTAATTTCACAAATAAGACAAAATAAATTGTGAAGACAGTAAAGCCTCCACAAAAATAGCATTTTAAGTCCTGTGTGTGATTTATCCTGGCTTCATATGACCAGAGGAAAAGTCTGCTAGCTGCTAGGCTAATTTATACAATGTAAAATGCCATAGGTTTGTGCTAATAACGTTAGCATGTTGTATTTGTGGGGAAAATGTGTCCAGATAAAGACAAGTGTTTGTCTGTGAATGCTGCGAGTCACAGTGAAACTGATGTGTGTACCTGGAAAGTCCTGGTGGTTGTCGGGGTAGCTCTGTGCTCGGGGCATCCTGGATTTTGGGTAGTCACTGCACAACACGAAAACAAAACCAAGACAGGATATTACTACAGAGTGTAGTCTGTTCCTCAGGCTGAGTCTCTGACCTCCACTCAGTAAACTGTTGTATGAATAAAATATCCAGCGTCCTGACCTGTCCAGTGGGCTGTCTAAAGAAGGACAACTTCCAGATGCAGAGTTTTCTGGACTGCTCATGGACAGCGGGTCCAGCATCTGAAGAAAAGACACAAGCTCTTACAAGCCTGCCGACTGCTTAAACACACCCATGTACCTAAACACTGGGGTAGTATGTACAGGACCACACAACACAAGGTCAACACTGGTTGTACCTGGTCCATGCTCTCAGGGATGAACTCCCCCTCGCTGTTGATGCTGGTGAAGGAGCCGTTCCTCGCCACCTGCTGGAGCGCGTCGGGAATGTATCCTGGAGGAGGGGAGCTGCGGTCCGTCGAATGGGAGCCTGAGGTCGGTTGAAGAAAGGTCAGTTTATTTGGGGGCCATTATGACGTCCAAATTTGAGGTTGTGTCATGTCTGTGCGTCTCTACAAGATGACACTCACCTATCAAAGCCAGCATACTCTTCTTGTCAGCGACCCTGAATCCCGTGTTGTCCAGCTCCTCGTGGGACGGCAGCAGGTCCATGTTGGAGGAAGAGTTCTGGGCACACAGAGAGAGAACAGGCTGTGATTTATGGTCACCACTGAAGATTAAAAAACTGGTCGACATTTCTCTACTGCTCACCTGAGAGGAGCTCTGGAGCACCAGGAGGATCTTCAGGCTCTTCATGTGAACGCTGCGATCCAGCAGCTCCACGGCCTTGTCCAGGTCGTCCTGAGTCGTCAGTGGAATCACCAACTGCAACAACAAGAACAAGAAACAGCTTCAGCGTCGATAGATTCAGCGTCATTATCAAAAACATGCAGGCCTGAGCAGGCTTCACACCTCGTTGTTGGTGTAGTGAAGGTCCATCGTCTGACCGAAAGCCACCTTAGCTTTCGCCTTCAGGTCGTCCAGCTTGACAGGTCGAGGGAACTGCAAGATCCTGCAGAGAAGAGGAGAGGTCAGAGGACAACATAGCTGCATTTCCACCTAACTCTTTCTGTACAGTGCCCTCAGAACCTGTTTGTAACCCGTACGGACATGTAGGCTCATGAAAATGGTGAACCTGGTGAAGCCTCACCTCTTCTCCCCTTTGAACTCGAACTTGACTCTGACGTCGTTCTGTTGGAGAGAGAGTCACGTTAAAATCACATCAGATGCTTTTTGTTCCCTAATGTTTCCTTCACTGGCACTGTGTGTGACATTCTTGCCTTATTTAGACAAGTATCACACACCGAGTGTTTCAGTGCGGTGCTGATTACTGGCACTAGACTCAAAGTGGGAAACCAGTGTCACGCACTCCGGCTCCATGTACATTTCTCCTTTAATCAGATGACATTTCAGCCCTCAGATCTTCTATACGATCAACTATCATTGTTCTAGAAGAAGGCCTAACAGACAAAACATAGTCTGGGGTGGGAACTGAACCCAGTACTCTTAAGGGAAACCAAAGGAGTACCAATTCACATTAAGGTGTGGACACACCAAACTGACATCAAAGAACTAGCAGCAACAAAAGCCAACTGTAGCGTCGTCTACGTCGCCTCATGTCACCCTGTGTCAGTTGCATTTGAACACACTACACGGACTAGATCCAACGGCCAAGTAGCACGTACGTTCTGCGCCTGCAGGCTCCACTTCACTCAGCTGCCCGATAAACCCGCTGCTTCTTCCCACTTTAACCTGAGTAACAAACCAGGGCTCGGTGCTCCGGTTGGATCCAAACGGAGAGCCGGGGCTAGCTCAGAGACTAGCGGAGGCTAACTGGCTGTGCTTCCCTCCGGTCATGCTGCGGCTAATGCTCCGCTAGCCGCTCCCAGCTAGCTCCGGTTTGTTATTCAGGTTAAAGTGTGAAGAAGCAGCGGGTCTGTGGGGCAGCTGAGTGAAGTGGAGCCTGAGGAGGAAGCACCGGTTAGCCCCGGTTTCACTACAGGCAGATTCACTCGCTACAGGGGCGAGGAAATAAAACCTGAACAGCCAATCAGAGTGATCTCTCTCACCGACAAGCTCCGCCACGATTCAACATGCTCAATCGGCCTAAAAGTGCCAACGGTGCGGGACACACCGCAAAAACTAGGCCAACAGACGCTCACCGACGGCCCAACTTTGGTCGACAGCCAACCGTCGGCTTGGTGTGTCAGGGCCTTTCAATCCATCTGTGCCTGGTGCATCAAGGTGAGAACGCTGGGTTTAGACGAGACGTCGAAGTGCTGCTCAGCACCCTGAAGCTTGAAAACCAGCCATGGACATCTAAGGCCAGGGTTCAACTTCAGACAGGAAGCAGAAGCAACTAAATGCTGGGAGGCCAACTACAGAGCTCCACAGCAGCTCTGTCGGCTTCAGCAGCACCGATCAGCTGCGATAGTTTCAGCGTCTAGTCATTTTTCTTTTCTGTATTATCAGAGTAATAACTAGGGATGTAATGGTTCACAAAATTCACGTTACGGTAGGCTTTTGATGCGGCAAATAAGTAGAAATGTGAGTTTTTCTTTCTTGTAGAGAAATTAGCTCGATGTACGATTAGAAAACAGCAGACAAACAGAATTGTGTTTTAAGGCCGCGACACACCAAGCTGACAGTCAAAGCTGGGCAACTGGTGAGTGTCTGCCTTGTCGGTGCAGTGTGTCCCGCACCACTGACCCTTGTCTGCACGAGTTGGCCTTCTTTTCGCTGATTCAGCATGTTGGATCAGTGACGCCAAACCAATTGAAATCACTCTGAGGTTAGATTATTTTTCTTTAGCCAACGAGCTCTTCGGCAGAAACGTGTCCTGATGGTTTGAGTTACAGTTCACTGGACTGTGTTGCTAATGTGCTAACTGGCTAACTGCAACTTTCTGGCTGAAACAAGGCAACGAGAGGCAACTAATCGTTGGGCTCTCGTCACCGCTAGTTCTTGGATGTCAGTTTTGGGTGTCCAGGCCTTCAGTCGACTACATCACGCCTGCAGCTTGTTCAAAATGACATTTTTGTTATTACTGAAAGAGTAAAGCACCAAATTCGAGGCACCAGAACTGGTAGTGGTTTAAATGTGAACGGTTACCTGGTTCTTGGGCGAAGAGGCTTTGGTCAGGTCCGACAGGAACATGGCAGGACGGCTGGAGCGGTGCAGTTCGGCCAAGTCCTGCATGATCGAGTTCAGCGCCTCCTGCTCATCTGAGGGACAACAAGAGGCGGGTTCATTTCACAGACTATGTCGATAAAAGTTGAATGAACAGAGCATCTCGTGCTTCAACCTAACGCAGACAAAAACACCTTCTTATCTGCAGCACTCTTGCAAACCTTTAACATCTCAAGACTTAGAAAAAGTTTTAAATGACTTTATCTTTCCAGACCTGCAGCAGTGACACGTTACATGCCACTTACATTAAAGGACATAACACAAGAGGAACATTTTTCACTGAGGGCCGGCAGCCAAACAGTAACAGTATCTTAAACACACACACATACATACCCATCATTGTGGCACGGCGATTGACCCAGGAGGCCAGGAAAGAGGATTCTCCCATCAAAGGGATTCCTTTCTCCTGCAACAGCAGAGGGACAACATAAATCCTAATGTGTGGCTGATGTGGACTCGAGTTAGAGCCTGAAGCTGCCGACTCATCAGCACATCTCTGCTACACACACATGGAAACATTACGGCCACAACAATACTGATAAAGCCAGAGGAAAGAGTCAGGATGAAAGTGGTGTTCAATCTGATTTAGTACTTTATTACTTAAACACATTCTTAATGAGACTTTTATTTGTGTAAATGTCTTAGTTTATGTTTGTCTTGTTGTATGTGGACTCCAGGAAGAGTTCAGGCCTTTGCACACGTCCCTCTGAGGGTAAGGTAGCTTAAACTTTGATAAGCAATAACAGCATTATCTTAAATGATAACGTACATAATCATCTGTTGCAGCCATTCCTGTGAGATTGTGATCAAATCATAAATTCCCCAGTGTTTCTCCTGCCCAGTCAACACAAGCTGTCACAATATGTTTACGTGTTGCGAGTGGGAAGTGGTGATGTTACCATGCGACACTACAAACACAGGATCTGTGTCAGTCTTGAAGTGACAGTCAACATGGCGTCTGCTGATCAGAGTCTGCCATCATCACTGACTGATCATCACACTGATGAGACGTGACATTAACGTCTGCTTAGCTTTTAACATTTTCCTGACAAATATCGTATATGGTGAGTCACTGCACTGATGTCACAGGACCCTGAGAAGTTGACGGCAACAATCCTGGCATTATTGTGGGCTGCTGTGATAGATAATTAGCTTTCAGATAAGATAAAGCTTTATTGATCCTCAGAGGTACGGGACAGGATGAGTTCAGATAAACAGGGAAAGTAGAAGAGTCACTGATATCAGGTATTTATTCACTACACTAAAATATGATAACAAAGCCAATATCGGCCAGTATCGATGACGTGCGAATATTACCGTGCATCCCTACTAAATATGAATATTTACCATTGTTAATACTATAACAACGCATGTTTAAAATCGCAGTAATATCGTATCATGACTGAAGTATCGCAATAATATCGCATCGTGGAGCCTCAGGTGATTCCCAGCCCGCCTTATTCCACGGTATAACATCCGAACTTTTTTTCTTCTGGGTCTATTAAGGCTATGAATGTCGTCCAGACCATAATGCAAAAATAAGACACCAGAACATTTTAACATTAGTGCTGCAACTAACAATTATTTTCATTGTCGACTATTTCTTCGATTAGTCGACAAATCATTTTACCAAAAAATGTGTTAAAATGTTGGAAAATGTTGCTCTGTCTTTCCCAAACCCGAAAATGATGTCATCTAATGTCTTGTTTCGTACTCACGCCAAAGGGTTTTAGTTCACCGTCACGGGAGAGTGTGTAAAGCTGCCAATATTTGAACGAAGAAGCTGCAATAAGAGTATTTTGTGGTATTTTTATAGTACTTTTCTATGAAAAATGACTCAAACTGATCAGACGACTACTAAAATAGTCACCGATTACTTCAATAGTTGATTAGTCATTTAACATATAACATAATATTTCTAATTATTAGAGGTGGGAATCACCAGAGGATCCACTATACGATAGTCTACACTATTATTGCGATTTGCAAATTATGTCGCCAAAAGAGAACGTTGTCAACATCAACAGTTTTTATCGAATAAAATAACGTCTGTTCATCTCACTTCATTTTTACTGCAGCAAATACGTATGTAGTAAACCGAAAAAGCAACGGATTATATTATTTTAGCAGGCTAGCAAATGTTTCATTTGTATTTATAATAATAATAGTTTATATAAAACAAATTGATTCGATATCGTCACACAAAAATATCGCGACACTACGCTGTATTGATTTTTCCTCCTCCCCTAATATTGTGTGAACAAGACCGACCCCAAATCCAAAACAAGGGACTTGTTTTTATATATATATATATATATATATATGTTAAAAAATACATAAAATAATTACATTTCTGAGAAAAAAAATTGTATCCCAATTACTATCGTATGACAAATAACATAATAAATAAAAAATAAAAAATTAAAAAAAAAAACCCAGAGGCTCCGCGATACGATATTATCGCAATACATACGTCACACTACAATATTATTACGATTTCAAACTTAGCAAGGTGCTATGTGTTCAACAGCTTTAATGAATAAAGAAAGAAGTTGGTTTTTATTACAGCAAAATGTATCTAGTAAACGGAAAAGGCAAGTGATTATATGCCTTAGTTTAATGTGTATTTGTCATTGCAATTATTTATCTAATTTTTAAAAAATCGATACGATATTGTCACACAAAAATATCACGATACGATGCGATTTTTCGATTTTTCCCCTCCCCTAATATTTTGTGGAAAAGACCGACCCCACGTCCAAAACAATATATATATATATATATACATGTGTGTATAAAAAATATATAATAATTACATTTCTGAGAAAAAAATCCTGATTACTATCGTGTAAAAAATAACAAATAAAATGACATAAAATTGAAAATGGCGGCTCCGCGATACGATACATACGTCATGATATGATATTATTATGATTTTAAACTTGTTGTGATGTGCTACATGTTCAACAGTTTCAATGAATAAATAAAGAAGTTGGTTTTTATTGCAGCTAAATGTATCTAGTAAACAGAAAAGGCAAGTGACTCTATTATTCTAGTAGGCTACCAAATGTTTACTTTGTATTTGTCATATCGATTACTTATCTAATTTTTAGGTAATCAATATAATACTGCTACACAAAAATATACACCCCAACTTATTAAGATGGTGCAGGACATTATATAGAAGGTGTAAGGAGGTGACATAATATGACATAATGTGTAGTACAGCAGTGTAACGCAGGATAGTGTGTAATAAATGGGATCTAATTTAATTCAACTTGCTAGCGTTAGCTTAGTAGCCCCGCATGCTAATATTGACTAACAACTGTTGCTAGCTAATGTGGCCTCACGAGCTGCACCACAGTGTGCTCCATTAATGACCTGGCATGTGTAAATATATTCATAACACACAATTAGCTGCATGTTTGTAGCTTGTGGGAGAAGCTAAGTGGCTAATGCTAACCGACAGTTCCTTGTAACGTTATGGCTAGCTGTCAGGCCAGGGAAGTTGTCATGCTAAGCTAATGCTAACTAGCCGCATAGCTACTGAAGGCTCTCCCGCACCACACGACCGCAAAAAGCGACCATTAAGCGAGGTATTTAGAGGCACGTAGCGGGCGGGTTCATCGTTAGCATCTTACCTGGTGGTCGGTTCGGTTTGTGGTCACTTTCTCCTCCACAGGGCCGGTGACAGGAGCCCCGGGCCCCGCGGAGAGCCGCTGGAGGAAGCAGAAGTTTGGCAGTCCGCTCCCAACTTCACTCGAGTCCTGCTGGGCCACGACGACGAGGCCCGACGGTTGTCCGTTCAGCCCGCGGATCTTTCCAGGCAGCAAAATGACACGACGACGGTTTGTCCGACAGAGTATCTCCGTGTCCGTGCGGGAATCAAAAAGCAAAGTTAACCGACAGCTTTCATTTTGTTGCACTTTCCAGGCTGCTGACGGGAGCTCCGCTCGCTGCCTCGGATGGTTAAGCTAACGGGTAGCGAACTAACGGCTAGCGGAAGTGAAGGGATTTCCCTGCCAAAACAAAAGCACAAATGTTTCTAATAGGGGAAAAAACACTACTACACAAGTCGTATTTTACACTGACAGTTCACAACCGGAAATCATAACTTTTATTCTGGGTCACTTGACCGGTCTTTAGCCCTCAACCTCGTTGGAAGAATCCAACAAAAACACAAGCTGTGATGTCACAGACATGTATTGGCTTCCTGTCAAATAAATACATCTGATAACAGCTGTGCGGAAATATAATCTGGTTTCATCCAGTTAATGATCCTGATTTATTCTCTGGTTGCTCCACACGAGCCTCCAGTAGCTGTAATAAATTCTTAAGGAAAGGTCTCCATCACCCTTAAAGGGTAACTTAAGAAATTCTCAACTTGGACCCAGTTTTCCCACTTATCTGTGTCTAAGTGACGAACGGGAACAAGTTTTTAAACTGGTCCGGTGTTGAGCGAGACGGCTGCAGTCGGCAGCAGCTAATCAGGCTGCAGTGTAACCAAGTGGGGCAATTGTGCAACCTCAATTTACATCCGCTTAAAGTGTTTGTTTTTGTCGCTGACAGGCTCAGATTATTATTACGGATAGGACAAACATTTGTGTTACAGAGTAAGATCCATTTTGGATGTTAAAAACAGCCCTGACATCACCGTCACCAAACCCACCAGACTCCATGTAAAAAAGCAGTAATTTTAG
The DNA here is from genome assembly GCA_037127435.1 of Epinephelus malabaricus. Taxonomy (NCBI): domain Eukaryota; kingdom Metazoa; phylum Chordata; class Actinopteri; order Perciformes; family Serranidae; genus Epinephelus; species Epinephelus malabaricus. The sequence continues at coordinate 157,034 of JANUFT010000300.1, forward strand.
CGTGTGCAGAGGCAGCATGTTGTCACATCTAACTGGGTGATTAAAGGGTTAATATCAACCAAACCAGAGCTGGTGATTGTTGGAACAGTGGAAAGATGAACAGAGATGATTTCTGTGAGTTTTATTTTGCGTTTGTCGACTTTATATAAAGCAGGTTTTACAGGGATAACTGTTTTTTTAAATGGAGTCTGGTGGGTTTGGTGACAGTGATTTCAGGGCTGTTTCTGGTCAAACAAAAAGGTCTATCTCTGTAGGGATCCTCTCCATAATGCTGTTTGACACTTATAGTAACAACCTGAGCCTGTCAGCGACAAAAACAAACACAGTTTGTGGACGCACATTGAGGGTGCACAGTTGCCCCATTTGATTACACTTAGACACAAATATGGTCCCTCTTAGACTCTCTCCAGTCCGTCTACCAGCCCCGACTGGGAGTCGCGGTGCCATCATATACCTGCAAAACTGTGGTGGATCTGAGGAGGTCAAAGGCGCCGGTGACCCCTGTTTCCATCCCTGGTGTCACTGTGGACATTGTGAAGGACTACAGGTACCTGGGAGTGCATGTGGACAATAAACTGAAGCCCTCTACAAGAAGGGCCAGAGCCATCTTTGTTTCTGAGAAGGCTGAGGTCAGGAGGTCTCTCAGTGACAGACTCAGTCCCCCATGATGCACCACAGAGCGCAACAGGAAGTGGTTCCTACATTGCATTTATAGTTCATAAGTATCCATTGAGTGCAATAATTCATCTGCGCAATATTTCTCTGTATACGACTTTATCATGCACATAACTGTACGTATCCCATATGTTTACTTTTATTCTATTCTTGTTTATTATATCGAAGTATATACTGTAGTTAAATTTCACACCTATCAAAAAATATATATTTTATTTTTAATAATTTAATATCTTAACTACCAGTGATAAGCATTGTAGCATAATGCACATTTTCTTTTTACTTTTTATTTTAACATACATTTCTTTTTTTTAAAATGTATTTTATTGTATTTTATTGCTTTATATTTACATACTGATTATCTATCTATCTATTCTTTACATCGGAGCGACTGTAACGAATCATAATTTCCACTCGGGGATCAATAAAGTATTTCTGATTCTGATTCTGACTCTTAGATTGTTCTGCATAAAACAATTAACTGTGTAAAATTGTAAATAAGTGTACCCTTATTCCTGAATGACCGCTTTTATTTTGTTTTTTATTTCATGTCTGTTTTAACCCTTCATTATTATTTATTGATGCTTTGCACTTTAGCTCAGCTATAGTAATACTATATAATATGATCTGTATTTAAATGTCATATGATGTGCCTTTTTGACTGTAAATAAGATTCTTGACAAATGATAATGGTTTTGTATTCTATAAAATTATACACTTAATATATCCAACAAATCTTTTTTTAAATACAGAAATAAAAATAATAATAATAATTTCTTCTTCTTCTTCTTCTTCTTGTTATTATTATTATTATTATTATTATTATTTTATTTTATTTTATTTTATTTTATTTTTTAGTGTTCAGTTCTAGGGGAAAAAGTAAAACTTCTTTCTCATCTTTTTTTATTTAGAATTTAAAATAACAAAATTAATTAGATATCAAAGAGCACTATTAGCTGGAGTATCATAATAACAAATAATAACTCTGAGGTTTTAAAGAAGTGAGATTCCAGTTGCGATATCGAAACGTTCTTATTTTGACAGAAACCACCAACATACGTCACTTCCCATCACTTCCGGTTCGGTTGTATTCCATAACAGAGCTGCGACTGGAGGCTAACGGTAGCTGCACCTATTGTCGGGATATTTTAACCACACAAACAGAGGGGAAACATGTCGGACACGGTGAGACACAACCTGTAAAGACTTTTTATTCTCCACAGTCTGGAGGAAACGAAACAGGAGGCTCGGCGGTGGTTTTAATGGCGGCTGCCTCGTTTGTGATAATTGAACATGCTAACTGTTAGCTCGCTTAGCTTCAGGCCCAGAGCTCACAGCTTATTTATATAGCTGCTTAGCTTCGCGGCTAGCTTTGGTTTTACTTCATATCCAGAGCTGAGCAGCGGTACACACATCATGTTGAAACCGAAACACACACATCAGGAGTATTAGTGTTGTATCAGCGATATTGACCCCCGGGCCTGTTCTCTAATGTGTGTGTGAGTGTGTGAGGCGTTTACATGTTGTATGACGCTTGTATGTTGTTTGTGATTATTAGGAGACGAAACCGTCCAGCGGAGACGGAGGGGACAAGAAGGACGGAGAGTACATCAAGTTAAAAGTGATCGGGCAGGTGTGTATGGGTGATGGAGGGGTGAATATGAAGCCATGAACATCAGCTATTGATGTCCATCCACATTTTGGTGCTTACCTGTGCCATGAAGAGATTAAAATATAATTAATCCAGGTGAATACATTCCCATTAATGCAGTTTGGGTAGTTATATGATTATATGATGTAACACAAGCTTAAGAAGTTCATCTTTAACCAGTGTAAGTAAGTCAAATAAATGAAACTAAAGTACTTGAAACTATATTTTACAGCATAATTGCCAGCAAGAAATCAGGTTTTTACTGCATCAATAATGCTAATAAACTTTGTGTATAGCGCAATCACAAGATAAGATAGTAACAAATAACAACATTGAACGTAGGGTGAGACGAGGCGAAACAGAGTGTGTAATAAAAGGTGTATTGTAAAAACACCTCCCTGAGAGTTTGCTAACCTGAGTTGCACAGCTGCGGGGAAACTGGAAAACACCGGGTTTCCTTTTGCAACGAGGGTTATGAGGGTTCGACCTGAGGAGCGCAGACATGTAGGGCTTTAAAAGTTATAAGTAAACCTACCTAACCTACCTAATAGGTAGCCAGTGTTAGTGTCATAAGGGTCGGAGTGATGTGGTCTTGTCTGTTGGGATTTGTTAAAAGTGTAGCAGCTGAGTTTTGAAAGAGCCACATCAGACAGGAAGTGGCCTTTTGGCTGAGTTCTGAATCCAGACGTGATGAGATGAAAGCATGGATGACTTCTTCAAGGTTCACTTGAGATAAACAAAGTTTTACTTTTGCAGTGTTTCTAATTTGGAGGAAGCATGATTGCACAACTTTGTTATTTGTATGTTGAAACAGAGCTCAGAGTCAAAGATGACAATCAAATTGCAGGGACAGGTCCCAGTCACAGGTCAGGTTTTGGAGTCCAAAGAAGGGCCTCAGATTTTGACTCATTGAGCTGGAGGAAGGTTCGTGACATCCAGCACTTAATATCTGAGAGACAAACAAGACATAACATAAGTCAGGGTCACTACCAGTCAGAGGAACATAAATACTATACCTACAGATCATCTGACCCAGAGGAAGCCTATAAAAAAAAAAAAACAGGAGAGGACCCAGCACGGACCCCTGGGGAACACCACAGGAGAGGAGGGCGGGGGACAAGGGATATTTTCCCATTACAATAGAGAACGTTTTAGCAAAACCAGGCAAGAACACTGTCCTTAACCCTTAAACATAGTTTTTAGGGTGGTTATAAGGATACCGTGTTCGACCATATCAGCTCGTATGAACTCCGATCAAACCAAATTAAAGTTGAACAAGCCCTGAATTTGGCGGCAAGCTGGGTACAAAATCCTGATTGATGTTGATTGGGAGGCAACAGACTTTTCTACTTTCTACAACTTGCTTGTTGTTCCTTTCTTTTAACGTCCCACAGCAACAATGACGTTTCTCTCTCCGCCCACAGGACAGCAGTGAAATCCACTTTAAGGTCAAAATGACGACACATCTGAAGAAGCTGAAGGAGTCTTACAGCCAGAGACAGGTATGAGGGAAGAGGGAAATAACTGTCAGCCACTTCCTGTTACAGAATCACACAAGTTTGATTCACCTTGATAAATTTGAATGACTTTAAAGTCAAGATTTTGCTTCTGGGGATTCCCGGGCTAACTCTTGATGAAGAGCACTCGAGACCATTATTCCAGATTACATTGAGTTGTGTTTTTTTTCTTTTTTGTTTTTTTTTTCAGGGTGTTCCAGCAAGCACGCTAAGGTTTCTGTTTGAAGGACAGAGAATCGCAGACAACCAAACTCCGAAAGAGGTAAACTTGTGTCTCCTGACTTGAGCATCCCTTCGCCAATATTGTGAATAATCTGGACAAGTACACCAACTAGTTTACTTTTAAAGTGTGACACTAAAACACGTCTCTCCTCTGTTTGTCCACGGCAGCTGGGGATGGAGGACGAGGACGTCATCGAGGTTTATCAAGAACAGACTGGCGGACTTTGGAATGATTAAACTCTTCTGCATTTCTAAATCTTTTTTTTTTCCTTTATTTTGTATTTTATTTTGTATGTATGTATGTACGTATAATTTTGTTTAGTTTCAAACCATCTGGATCAAAAGCGACTCTTATCAGGGCTTCCATGTGTGAGGGCAGACAGGTGAACAGACTGAGGTAAGGACGGGGAGAAGGACAGCGGCTCACGTTGTCGACCCCGGCAATAGAATTCAACGTGAGTGTTACACCCAAATTTACATAGGCAGACATTTTGGTTGTGTTTGGGTTCTTTTTGTCCCGTCTTGTTTTGGGGTGTCAGCAGAAGCATATAATATCATCAAGGAACAATCTGCATTAAAGGAATAGTTCACCCAAAACGGAAAATGTTGTCATCTAATTACGTTGTCCATCTTTATGCACAGTCTGTGGTAATAACCAATCCTCACAGCCAAAAAACGAACACGGGACTCTATAGCAAAAAACACTTTGTCACGGCAGCTTTTCAGAAACAATTGCGATGTATGTTGCGACGTTTCGAGACATTTTTTGCAAGTGAAGATCACAAAAGTAGTTGTGATGCTGTCTCGGATTCGGACCACAATGGCTCAACTTTGTCCATAAACCTGTTAATAAGCATTAAGTTACATTAGCCGTGTGACGCTAACAGTTAGCCTTGTCACTGAGTGTGTGATTGTCGCTGAGTGAATCAATACGCTGCACGCAGCTCCATAATTACATGAGGTGTTACTCATTTTAATTAGTCACAATTGTGGTAAACGTGATTGCAGTGTCGCTCAGATTTCAGGGATTGGCTGACATTAGTTGTGAAATCCTGGAGCGACTCTGGGGACAGACGGAGCAGCAGAACGCCGGTGAAATTGAAACTTAACAGTTCACAAGTTTGCTTTCACTCACAAACAGCTGCTCCTGTCTTCCATCAACTGATCGGTTATCAACCAGGCAACTCAAACTGCTGCTTAGAAAAAAGGAAGCGCTCCGCCTGCGTTGCGTTCAAGGACCTGCAAAAACCTCAGAATTTCAAGATGTGACACAAACCGATACAAGGACACACAGTCAAGGAAAAAGACGGGGCACGCCGCTTTACGACAGCGTTAAATTTGTGGCAGCCTGCCACGATTAAATCATCTACCGCCACCGTTTTGATTCACTGTTTTTGAAGCTGAATCCTGTTGAAATATTTGTATTTCGTTCGGTTGTTTGTAGCACCACGTTCTCGCAGCGCAGAGCGACTCTGGGCACAGACCGAGCAGCAGCACGCCAGTGAAAGTGAAACCTATTTTCGCTCACAAACAGCTGCTGTCATCATTCCATCTGATCCGATCAGCGCCTGTGCTGCGTTCACGGACCCAAGAAATCTGCTCGCGATACGATATTATCAGGATACAATATATTGTGATATTTTTACCTTAATTCAGCGGCGAATTATGTGCCCAAAGGAAAGTTGGTTGTCATCAGCAGGTTTATTGAATGAAATGTTCTAGTAGGCTCCCAAGAGTTCAGTTTGTCTTTGTCGTATCGATAATTTATACAATAAAAAACGATACCTGGTGTCCGATATGATATTGCCACACAAAAATATCGTGATACTGCGCCGTATTGATTCACACCCCCCCCCCCCAGCTGCGCTGAATCAACTCAAAGGTCTGGAGCTGGTGATTTTGGGTGCACTTTTCCTTTAACTCTGTGATTATAAACACTGGTATCATCTTGTATTTCCTTTGAGGCGCAGATGCAGGTATTTGTACACACACACACACACACACACACACACACACACACACACACATCCTCTGTGTGACGTTCAGGGCCATGCTCCGTCTCTGTGACTCCTCCCACTTTGTCTCTGATTTGAATAGAAAGAGCTGCACCCGTCATAAAATTGTAAAATGACCACAGTAACCGACTGATGCAGAAATATCTGAGATTTTAAAGACATTTTTAATGATCCTTGTGCTCTACTTGTATATGTTGTATTCAGTCTTAGAGTGTTTGAATGATATGCCATGTGTATCTCCAGTGTCGTCTGTTTATTTATACCTGAGGGAATCATTCTGTATATCTAAATATGTACCCGCTATGGAAATATTTTCGCTGGCTGACGGTCACGCAGTCGGTGTGGTGTCAGCGCTTGTTTTATAGCTTCTCTTTGTGTTCTTTTGGAATGAACCTCTTCTTCTGTGTACTGTATGAAGTTCCTCAAGAAGGTTGGAATCATGAGCAGCCCCGAGCGGTGCGCGAGGAGATGATGCATGCTGGGAGGTGAAGTAACTACTCCTTAAAATTCGAATTGCCTGATTAAAGCTGCAGTGGGTGATGGTTCAACTCAGATTCTCAGCACCCACAAATGTTGAATTAAGCGACGCAGCATTTCCCAGAGGTGTCCCTCAAAGCAAAAGACCACCTCCATTGGATTTTCTCGACTGTTCATCATCTCTCCTTGGTGCGTCAGTGGACGGCTCGGCTGAACTTGAGGAGCCGTGACACTGACGTCATGAGGTGAAGGGACTGTTCATCATTAGAGGAACATTGATACAGATGGTTTGAAATTCTGGAGATGAGCTTTTTTTTTTTTCCTTTTTTTTGAATAAAATATTTAAGAAAATACGACAGTGTTTTCCAATTCAATTCAATAGAACTTTATTTATCCCAAAGACAATTCTTGCGCCAGAGAATGCTTCAAGTACAGTAACAACAATCATCGTTGCGACCAGAACACTAGCCATACTAGCATTTCTTTCATACCTGAACGTGAACAAGGCGCCACAGTTTATTAGAAAGTACCAAAGTGAAGCTTAGAAGGAAAATCCAATTAACAACATGCTCTGTTCATGTTGTCAGATGTGTCGAAGTAAAGCTGCTGGATTGTCCTCGACCACCCAAACTGGTCTGCAGTCCACTCTGTAAGGGAGTCAGTGAGTCGGTCACAGGTAGACTGACTCAGTCCCCCAATCCCAAATGGATCCCTTACAGACTCGTTGACTCAAGTCCTAAGCCTTTACAGACATACGACCAATTCCATTTCTTCCCCTCAGGCCTTGTCTTGGCCCTTCCCCTTAGTTTTGCTAGTTCACGTGAGGGGAAGTGATGTCCCAATTGGGCCAAGGGCCAAGACAAGGGCTAAGGGGAAGAAATGGAATTGGTCCTAGGTCTGTAAGGGCTTAGGGAGTCTGAACACCTGGTCCAGTGTGGCTTAGACGAAGCTGAGTGCTAGCATTAGCATCAGAGGCTGTGCTAGCTCGGACCTCAGGGTTCTCTGCTACTTTGTGTTGAGGTGATATTTCAGGCGTGAAGTACTCCGATGGTACGAAAACTGGACGGTGCTCTCGTCGTCGTCTCCATGTGAGGACCCTTGAGTGGAAGCTGATTTGTGATTGCTTTCAGTCGTTCTCCTATAGCAGCCGACACAGTTTAACCTGATACACAGGGTTTACTTGACGCCACAAGATCGGCGTAGCTCCTCAGAGTGCTGTCCGACATTTAGGAGTTCGTGTTAAACGTCCGAACAGACCGATCACAAGCGTTCGTGAGACTCAAACGCTGGGTTGTGTTTTCCCTGCGCCTCCCCGCCGTCAGTCCCTGGCTGTGACCCGTCCAGGTGCTGTGACCTCACTGGTAACCTGTACATACAGAAGATGACCCCAGAGACGACCATCAGGACCGCCCCCACCATCCCCACCACGATGCCGCACCCCACGTGTTGAGAGTCAGGCGTCTGCGGCATTTTGAACTCCGGGGGAAACTTTATGGTCTGATTGGTCACCACCGAGCTCAGGTTCCACAGGAGAGGTACAAGTGACATCACTGCAGCTATCAGGCACAGCACACCCGTGGTGACGAACGCCAGGCGTGTTGGAGAGTCCTTCGCGATCCCAAAGTAGACGTTCCTCATGGCATAAACGCCACCAGCGTTCCCACAGAGCCCCACGATTAATGACAGGAACATGAGCACCTGACCTGCTGCGATCTCCGGCGGTGTGAAGGCCTCGGTCAGGCTCATGAACCTGCAGTGCATGACCACGAAGCCGGGGGTCACCGTGTGGTGGCTGTTGAAGCAGGCCCGCCACAAGCCCACCCACGCCACTCCGGAGCTGATGACCTCCCTGTCAGACACCAGCCAAACCCTCCACTGGATGAGCCCCAGAGCCACGGCGGTGAGCGTCCAGCCGACGCAGCCCATCCAGAGGGCGCCGAGCTGGGAGTGGGCGGTGTGAGCCAGGTAGGGCATAGCGGCGGGGCCACGATGGAACGTCAGGTGACCCAGAAAGACCCAGACCCGCCCAGACTGAGCGTCATCAGGAGGTCAAACACAGGAGGAAGGTGTGACCTCGGAGTCAGACTTCATATCCAGCAGGATGTGTCTCTCTCTCCTCCTCCTCTTTACTCCCTCTCCGCCTCGCAGGTCTGATGCTCCTCCGTCTCCAGGGTTACCGGGCTGGCAAACAACACCTGCAGCTCCCTCTGAGAGCACACACACACACACAAGGGTTCAAGAACAAAACAAAACATCTCCTCAGGATAGCAGTGAAACACAAATTTGTCTCAAACGTGCAGATGTTATAGAGCTCTGTTCATTTGGATATCAGTGTACCTTAAAGGGACGGTTCACCCCCAAATTAAAAACACGTATTCTTCCTCTCACCCGTGGCACTATTTATCAGTCTAGATAGTTTTTAAGGACCCTTTCCAGCATTTCATCGTTGCATTGACCACCACACCTGGCTATGTCTACTGACCTTTTCTGGCATATCTCAGTGGTGTTTGAGCCTCAAACTTGGGTGTTTTTACCGAACCTTCTCGGCATTTCTCAGTGGCGTTTGAGCCATTAATCACAGGTACTTTTACCGACCCTTCCTGGCATTTCTCAGTGGCGTTTGTGCCAAAGATCACAGGTGTTTTTACCGAACCTTTCTGGTGTTTCTCAGCGGTGTTTAAGCTACTGATAGTAGGTATTTTTTCTGGCATTTCTTAGCAGCGTTTGAGCCAAAGATCACAGCTGTTTTTGCCGATCCTTCCTGGCATTTCTCAGTAACGTTTGAGCCACTAAACTTGGCTGTTTTAACAACTGTTTCCGGCATATCTCAGTCGCATTTGAGCCGTTTTTTCTGACCCTTTATGGCATTTCTCAGTGGCGTTTGTGCCAAAGATCACCGGTGTTTTTACCAAACCTTTCTGGTGTTTCTCAGCGGTGTTTGAGCTACTGATAGTAGGTATTTTTCCTGACCCTTTATGGCATTTCTCAGCAGTGTTTGAGCCAAACAAAAAAACAGCTGTTTTTGCCGGTCCTTTCTGGCGTATCTCAGTGGTGTTTGAGCCACACACTTGGGTGTTTTTACTGTCCCTTTCCAGTATTTCCCAACAACGGTTAAGCCATCAATCCTGGATGGTTTTACCGACCCGTCGTGACTTTTGAGCCACTATATCCAGGTTGTTTTCACCAGTCTGTCCCTGCTTTTTAAGCGACATTTATCTGACCAAACGTGGGTATTTTAAACCAAAACATGATTTTCCAAACCATAACTGAACTGTTTCCGTGCCTGAATTTAAACACACATTAACCAAAGCGTTGTTGACGATTGTAACGTATCCATGGTTTACAGAAATGGTAAAAATCTTTTGACCCGCAGTGGTGGAAAAACACCTCTGTAGCCTGCAGCGTTTTTAGACGTGGTCAAAATCAAACTCACATCACAGCTGGTTTGTTTGTGTCAGCGCAGAGCGTCCATATTTGTTTATCACCTTCTGTTGTTTGATTTTCATAAAAGTCCAAGCTCTTAAATCCCCAAATAAATGAGCAATATGAGCCGTCGTCCGTCTCTTAGTTTGGTCTCTCTGCTTTTTGTGCTTCAGATTAAACGATTTATTTTGTACGTTCATCTTCAGAAGGAGAAAATACTACAGACTAACTTTATGACGTTAACTGCGTCAAAGAGCAACGTACATTTGAATTATCAAAGGCTTTATGTCATAAAGGAGACTTGCATTAAATATGATAAGGATTTTATTGTCTTAATTATTATAACTGATTGATACAACATCTTAATTCATTATCAGTTATTCACCTGAAAGCAGCAATACAGATTTTAATCTCGTACCTGTTGTGCTGAGCTCCTTCTGAGACGCCTTCAAACGCTGAGACAGAACACAGACTGAAAGCCTCCAACAGGAAGGTGGTGTTTTCACTCACACACTCAGCACCACACTTCCTCATCGTCCTGTACCAATAACCTAGATACAGTTTCCCGTCATGTCGTGAGCTGTAAATGATCGACAGAATATGAGCTCGGATGGAGAGGTGCGGTGTTGTCATTACTGTCATTTAGTTTTACAGTTCTCCCTCTGACAATATTCTTTTATTGCACTTACTATGTTTGTACCTGGAGCCTGGAGCTGACCCTGTTTTTGCTCCTCCTGCTGCTGAGACATTGACAGGCTGAAATCTGGAGATGAGTTCAGACATTCACCAATAATATCGCTCCAAAAGAGAGAAAAATAAATTTAAGAAAGGCGCCGTTCAAGAACGAAGAAGCAGCTGTTTTTTTAACCGACCCTTTCTGGTGTTTCTCAGCTGCATTTAAGACAACAAACTTGGGTGTTTCATCTGACCCTTTCTGGTGTTTCTCAGCTGCATTTAAGGCAACAAACTTGGGTGTTTCATCTGACCCTTTCTGGTGTTTCTCAGTGGCATTTAAGGCAACAAACTTGGGTGTTTCATCTGACCCTTTCTGGTGTTTCTCAGCTGCATTTAAGGCAACAAACTTGGGTGTTTCATCTGACCCTTTCTGGTGTTTCTCAGTGGCATTTAAGGTAACAGACTTGGGTGTTTCAACAGACCCTTTCAGGCATTCTCAGTGGTGTTTGAGCCACCAAACTTGGGTATTTTTTCCCGATCCTTTTCGGCAACGGTTGAGCCACCGATCACAGGTGTTCTCACCAACCCTTTCTGGCACTGGTCAGTATCTCTCCGGGTCAGATACCCACCCACAGAGGCAGTGGTATGAGATGCAATGGGCGACAGCATTTTCAACGCTTTGAGCAAGTAAGACCAAGAAAGGCCGCAGAGATGGATCAGTCAAACAAACTCTGGACATTCACCTGGGAGATCGCTCACACTGGAGTTCTCAACAGGCTGAAACAATTGAACCGAACCGAACCCTGTGAGCTGAAGCCCGAACCTGGCCTGTCCTGAGATCATCAGATAAAATACTAAGCATGAGTCCAACCAAGCCTGACAGCCCCAAAAGCGCTAGGCGGCTTCTAACGTCTGGGACACAGCAGCTGTGTAGCAGCGAGAGCCACTTTCCACACTGTATTTCCCCGCCACATTTTTGGTCTGAACCCATTGTTGTCCAATCTTTTGGGCTCAGGTTGAGATTGAGAACTCTTGCTCACACGGAAGACATTTCAGTTGGTTGTAATCTGCAACCTCACCACTAGATGCAACCAAATCCTACACACCACACAGACAAAGTGTATCATGTCCAACTTGTCAACCCAGCTGAGGTTTCACTGAAATAAAACATCAACATCTCTGAATAATGACGACCTACCTAAATCAAATCCTAATCCAGCGCCTCAGAAGTATATTTTAGTCGACCTCTGTGTCCATGACCTAAAGTCACGGCTGAGTGAGGTGAGTGTGTTAAGATATTCTGTGTGTTTAAGGTGGAGTCTGAAACAAAGCCAGACATATTTCCTCGGACCTGCGGGGGATTGGCAGGGAAATCGATTTTCACCACACTCCAGATAAAACTCCTGCTGCTCCTTTGTCCAGCAGGTGCAGTAAAAGTCCTGAATGACGGTAAGAGCTGGAAAAAGTCCCGGCATGGGGTTGTAAATGTGTGACAGGATGTTGAGCAACAGATCAGGAGACGTCAGAGATCATAAACAACAGGAAACTTGCTCTGCATCTGGTTTTTACGTGATCATGAAGACTGACTCTTCTTTAAGTAAACACTTAAGTTTACATTAGTGCTCTAAGTGATGACTTCTTATTGTGTTGCTGTCCTGGGTTTAGATCTGACAATAATCTCTTTCCTCGCCCACCAGCCCAACCAAAGCAAACAGTACGAACAGTAACGACTCTCAGAGGTCGCAGCAGGGTCACTCTGATTCTTAGACCTGGCTTTGTTCTTCAGATATGACCATTTTTCATGTCAATAATTACCAGCATGTAATTTAAGGTGAGGCAGAAATTTTGAAGTTTTATTCTACCTTCATCAGTCCACAGGACTTGTTTCCAAAAAGCATCAGGCTTGTTTTGATGTTCCTTTGCAAACTTCTGACGCTGAATGTTGTGGTGAGGACACAGGAAAGGTTTTCTCCTGATGACTCTTCCTGCAGGTCTTTTGCAGTCAAACGTGGGTTTTGATTTGCCTTTCCAACAATCCTGTGCTTTGATTGTTGGTGATGCTTTGTTGAACTTTGGGTCAAAAATCTTACAGAGTTCAAACTCGCTGTTCTCAGCATTTTGTAGCCTAGCTTAGCACAAAAGACTGGAAGCAGCTGTCAGTGTTGTCTCTGGAATGGACGGAATAGTCTTTCCAACAGGTCCAAAGCTTTCCCATGAACTCTTTGTGTTTTGGTTTTTGATGACTTTTTGTGAGTCCTTTTAAGTTTGTTTTTTCTACAAGTGGAAAGACGGATCATCTTGGGACTTTTTACTTTTTTTGGGAGCTTTTTTTGCCACCAAACATGGGTGTTTTTCAGGAACCTGTTTCCCATCTAGGATATGGATAAAAAAACTATTGTTTTAACTGAGACATCGCTCTCTGCCAAGATTGTGCCCCCAAAACTGAGTATTTTAAACCACAACACGATCTTTTCCAAACCTTGCCCAAGCGGTTTCAGTGCCTGAACCTAACCCCAAGTTAACCAGAGCGTTGCTGAAACATAAAATTTATGTATCTGTGGTTTGCAGAAACCTACAGCGCCAACATTCTCTCTGGTGACTTTTTATTTGCACCAAAACAATCAAACTAACAGACTGAAGGAATCTGAAGTCAGTAATCTGACGGAAAAGAAAAGCAACAGCACAGACGTGTGTAAAGGTGACAAGGTCTGCCGAAGGACTGTCTGCTGCTCTGGTTCATAACACGAGGCCTAGGTGTGTCCAATGCTGCTGATTGACCTCGTCTGCAGGCAGGTGACAGGAAGCAGAGCAGCAGCAGGGTTCTCTGTGTTTTGTTCACATCCACGACTTGTTCTTATTTTGTTAGGACCCAGTGATTTCTGGGATTCACCTGGGTTTTCTTAGTTTTGAGAACATTGTACGAGGGGTCCAGAGCGCTTAGAAGAAAAGCCTTAAATTGTTTCCCAACATGAGGAAACATAAGTTGTAATTTTAAGGAACATCTAAATAATGCATGATTTTTAAATAGCCAAAATTAGATTATATTTTAGAGCGCTTATGATTGGAGAATTAAATGTGTGAGCTATTTGTCTGCTGATCCCAGTTACTGTAATTTGAGGTATTGTGCATCCCTCTTGAATGTAACTGAGTACATTTACTCAAAATTGGAGGTACCTCTACTTTACTTGAGTATTTTAATCTCTCACCACTTTGTGCTTCTGCTTCATTACACCTCAGAGGGAAATATTGCACTTGTTACCCCACTACTATTATTTAATAACTCACTAAGATTTTTGCACACAAACCGTCTAAAAATATACACGTGCAGCTGAAACTATAAATCAGTTAATAAGAAAATTCACTGGCAACTAATTATCTAATTATTTTCATGAAAAAAAATTAAGATTAAAATTTAAATTTAAATTTAAATTTAAATTTAAATTTAAATTTAAATTAAATCAATAAAAAAAATCATGGCTCCAGGTTGATGTACACTCCAAAAACAATTTACTGGGTTAGTGGATAATGCTTAAAATGCAAAGTGCAGCTGAAACTATTAATCAGTTAATAAGAAAATTCACTGGCAACTAATTTCCTAATCATTTTTCATGAAAAAAAAAAAATAAAAAAAAAAATTTTGAAGAAATTTCCTCAAGGCGTTCTTGAGATATCGCGTTCACAAGAATGGGACAGAATGCGTATTGATGGATGTACAGACAACCTGAACCCATATTGCCTTCAGTCACAGATGTTTCCGGCACAGAGGAATAACAACAACAAAAAACAAACGACAATCTCTCAGCTTTATGATTTTATTGCTTTGAAAGTTGGTGACAGAGTGCACTGCATACAGGTAGTGAGTGTGGGCCGCACACAGCACCCAGGGGTACGCCCACGTCAGTCCATGAGGTTCACAGTGGTGGGAGGCTACAGTAGGCACGTCTTCAAATAAATATATTTATATATTCATGTTCATATATGTCGAGAGTAAAGTGCTAACTTTCAGATGAACCTCCACAGCTGTGCCTCGGTGCGTTCGCTCAGAGGGAAGTAGAAAAGATCTGTCAGTCAGGAGTTCGGAGGTGATGAGAGCGCTTCAGCTAAAAGCACCAAGTGTGATGAAAACCAGCAGAATAATATTGTGTAGAAAACAACAAGGAGAGTCAACATCGTCTTCTTCTAGCTTCAATTAAAGAGTTTCACTCCAATATGAAAAGTGTAAAAGTTACATCCACCCTCGGAGAATAATAAACTACACAGAGAGGTTTGTTGTGAAAGCAGGAGAGCTAAATTATATCCGACAAGAGGAAACAAACTCTTCATTTCAGTTCATTAGAAAACAAACGTGACGTCACGAGTGAAAATAAATTACTGGGGAAACGTTTCCCCGTTCTCCATTTAAGTTTTCAAAAAGGCTACAATAAATTACTATAAAACAAAACTGATAACACACCTGATGGTGATTAATGACACGCCGGCCACACGCAGCTCGACATGCAGCTTCAACACAACAGTTCAGACACACAGATAACAAAGGGAGACTGGCAACAGTAAAGAGATGAGGGAATAAACGCTGAGCAGACATTTAAAGGCAACACTTTTGCTTACTTCTTTTCACACGTTTAAATATTTAAGACTTTTTTTTGCACTCAGCAGATACTTTTCTCTCAAATGTTTGTCCCAAATCTGTGTCAGTGAGCTCTTCTCCTTTTCCAACATCCACCTGACAGGTGTGTCTGATCAGCTGCTGATTACACAGCATCATTACCTCACAGGTGTGTCGGGATAGTCACGATTAAAGGACACTCTTTTAAGCAAACTTTTAAGTTTCGTGCAGCGACACTGTGCAACATGGATCTGATAAACTAGGGGACGAAATTAAATGTGATGTCTGCAGACTGTTCGATGACAGCGCTGACTGAATCACAGGCTACGATGTACGATGCAACAGCTTTGCATGCTGCAGTGCTGCTGCACAGGTTATTACTTCTCATAACTGTGAAGCCCAACATAGAGGCTCACATTAATAATATTAATACAATTATTATCACTATAAAAATCTATTTTTTTTATTTTTTAAAAAAAGTTGATAAAATGTCCAAAAATGTCAAAAAAATATTATTGACAAATACTAAAGCGTCCAAAAAAGTATAAAAAAGCTCCAAAAAATGTTGATAAAATGCTTGAAAAATATCAAATTGTCTGGAAAAAAATGTTCAAAAAATTTCCAAAAAAATGCCTGAACAAATGTTGATAAAATGTCTGAAAAACAAAAATGTAACAAAGGTTTTTATTATTATTATTATTATTATATTCTTAAATGGTCCAATTTTTTTTTTTAAATGTCTGAAAAAAAGTTCAAAAAAATGTTCATGAAAAAATGTAAGTCCAAAAAAGATCAGAAGTCACAAAAAATGTTGATGAAATGTCCAAAAACTATTATTTGAATGTCGAAAGAAATGTTTTTATTGTGTCCAAAAAAAATGTCAAAAAAGTCCCAAAAAATTTTGATAAAATGTCTGAAAATATTATATTGTCCAAAACAGTTAATAAAATGCCCAATATAATTAATAAAATTAAAACTGTGGATACAATATTCGAAAAATATGTTAATAAAATGTCCAAAACAAAAAATTAAAAGGTCCAAAAATGTTAACATAATCTCAGGAAAAATGTTGATAAAATGTCAGAAAACTATTATTATATGGTCCAAAAAATATTAATAAACTGTCGAAAAATATGTTGATAAATTATCCAAAAAATATTATTAAATTGTCTGAAAAAATGTCTAAAAAATGTTGATTAAATATCCATAAATATGTGTTAATAAAATGTCCTACACATGTCTCTTAGTGTCTTTTGCTTCCATGTCGAGCTGCTATCTGTCTGTTTGTTTGGGTTTAGCGCCAGTGCGTCATTTCATGCTGCATTTCTGTTGGTTGGTTAGTAGACAAAGGTGCTAACAGCAGTCGACCATCTTAAAGATAATGCCATGTTTCTTTCATGGTGGTTGTCTTTCGTCTGGGACAGCCTGAAGTCACACAGGGCTTCAATCTGACACATTTGTGACAAAAGTTTGAGAGAAATTAATCTGTCGAGAGTATAAAAAAGTCTCAGATCTTAAACTTAAACTTGTAAAAACAAAAGTGTTGCGTTTAAATTTTTGTTCAGTTTAATCGCTGCACTTCATTTTCGCATTGTCGTCTCCAGTGGGTGTGAATACAATCAGATATGATTCTAAATTAAAGTTTTATGACTACGTTTACATGCACACTAATATTAGTCTGCATGTAAACGTAGTCAGGGACCACAGGTTGGATGTTTCTGGAGAGTGAAGGCTCAGCTTGGAGTCTTTGGTGATACAAACCCCTCCATTAGTGACCAGTTTACGCTTTAGCATTGACTGTGTTGATACTCAGGAACTTCACCTGCAACTCTCTGCGAACTAAAGCAGGAGAATGAATCAGAGAACACTTTATCTTCTGTACAGTATCCATTTAAACATCACAGACGTGAATTATCCATCCATCCATTTTCATCTGCTTATCTGAAGCCGGGTCGCAGGGCAGCAGGCTTAGCAAGGTACTCCAGACATCCCTCTCCTCAGCAACGCTTCCCAGCTCCTCCTGGAGGACCCCAAGGTGTTCCCAGACCAGATGAGATATATAATCCCTCCAGCGTGTTCTGGGTCTGCCCCGAGGCCTCCAATCAATCAGACGTACCCAGAACACCTCTAACAGGAGGCGCCCAGGAGGATCCTGATCAGATGCCTGAACCACCTCACCTTTAGACTCGAAGGCGCAGCAGCTCTACTCCGAGCTCCTCCCCCTATCTCTAAGGCTGAGCCCAGACACCCTTTGGAGGAAACAAATTTCGGCCGCTTGTATCCTCGATCTCATCCTTTCAGTCACGACCCAGAGCTCATGACCATAAGTGAGGGTTGGGACGTAGATGGACCGGTAAGCCTAAAGCTTTGACTTCCAGCTCAGCTCCCTCTTCACCATGATGGTCCGGCGGAGTGCCCACATCACTGCAGACACTGCACCAAACCACCGATCCATCTCACGCTTCATTCTACCCTCACTCGTGAACAAGACCCCGAGATACTTGAACTCCTCAGCATCAGATTTGACGGGAATAAGTCGATGTCTCTGTGTTGTTGCCTCGTCATTGTGCAAAAATTAGGCCTCAAAGAAGCCGTCGTTTTCGAACCAATCATCGGCCTAACTGACCTAATTTAGTTCCTGAGGCTCTTCAGTTCCCAGAACTGTTCAATGAAGAGCCCCATGGGAAATGTAGTTTTGCATGGAATCCTCTCAGCCATGACCTCAAACACGATTTAACGTTAATATCAAAATGCTGCATGTAGCCCCCTCAAATGAAGAAACTGTCCACGACCTGGTGCCTCCATCTTGATCCCGAGCAGTATCAGAGCAGCGGCCTCTGCTCCAGCGGCAGACTGTCCACCAGGCACTTGAGCTGCTCCTCGCCCAGCTTGATCTTGTCCTCCAGCTTGCGCTGCTCGATGATGAGGGCCGACTTCATCTTCACAAAGTGGCGGTAGTCGTCCAGGCTCTCCGCGTCCAGGTGGGCCTCCATGATGCTGGAAACCAGCCGCTCCCGACGGTCCAGGTTCTCCTTCAGCTCCTTGGCGTCCTCGTGCTGCTGCATCAGCAGCTTACGCTTCTCTGTCAGGGTCCGCTGATGGAGGACGGACATCAGGGATTAATCAGTGGACAGTTTTCTTATCTACACATCATCTGAACAGATTTAAGATGTTACCTTCTCCTCCGGCGACGCCTCGTCCTCCAGGGTGTTGAGAGCGTTCTCCACGCGGGCGAGCCGCCCCGACAGCGACAGCAGCAGGCTCACCACCTTGTCCAGGTCACCCACAAACATGCAGAACTTGTCGAGCTGGTTGGACTGACAGAGACGCTGCACGGTGGCCTCCACCTCCCGGCCCAGCGCCTCGTTGTCCTCCACGTCCTCCTGCAGGCTCTGCCGCGCCTCCCGGAGCACCTCCAGCTTCTTCGCCAGGCTGGAGATCAGCTCTTGCTGCAGAGCACGAAGAAAAGGAGTAAAACACATTCAGTACAGAGCATCAGAACAAGAAGCATGTGTTATCCTGTCTGTGTCTCTGAGAGTGAGTTCTACCTTTTTACTGGCGAGGTCGACATCCAGCTCGTCCTCAGAGTCCTGCTCCTCCAGCTGCTCCTGCATGTCCTTCATCTTGATGAGGAGCTCGGCTTTGGGAGCTGATGTGTTGTAGTAGGAGGAGCTGGGGACCAGGGAGGTGGTGGCTGATACGGACAGGTCCTCCTCCTCCCTCCTGACAAGGAAACACAGATAGTGATGTGTTTTAAAATCTACCTGCAACCAGCAGATGAAAACTGCCCACACCTTAATAAACTGTAATGAGACATGTCCACCAGAGGGCAGCATGACTGAAGCTGAAACAGGCTGTAAAACATCAGCGCTGTCATTCCGAGCAGTTGAAAAAAACATTTGGTTTCATTTGTAAATTTAATTCATTAATGTCCTTGACTGTGCATTTATATATGTAGTTCTCATAGAGTATTAGAAAGAAGAACGTTGACTACATATGCAGTGAATAAACAAACAGGCAACAGTACACACATGTAAACAGACAGTGTGGTGTTGTGCAATGTAGTGAGATTCTGAAAGTTTGATCTCGTTCCAAAAAATTGCATTTATTTAACAACATTTAAAAAATGTTAATAATGTGTCAGAAGAAAATGTTGATTAAGTGTGCAAAAAAGTGTTTTTTTTAAAAGTTTGGGAAAAATGCTCATAAAATGCCCAAAAAATATTAATAAAAAATCTGAAAAAAGGTTAAAAAAATATCCAAAATATATTAATGATGTGTCAGAAAAAATATGATAAAATGTCCAAAAAAATTGTGAATAAAATGTCTAAAAGATATTAATAAAGTGTCCAAAAATAAATATAAAATATCTGAAAAAAATATTTATACAATGTCCAAATAAAGTGTAATAAAGTGTCAGAAAAAAATATGATAAAATGTCCAAAAATATCAATAAAATGTCTGAAAAAAATCAATAAAATGCCTTAAGAGAAATAGTAATAAAATGTCCGAAAATAATGTGAATAAAATGTCTGAAATATATTAATAATGTGTCCAAAAGATATTTATAAAATGTCCGAAAAAAAATATGAAAAAAATTTGATAAAGTGTGCAAAAAAGTGTTAAATGTCTGAAATAAATGCTAATAAAATGCCCAAAAAATATTAATAAAGTTTGTGCTAAAATGTCAGAAAAAATATGAATAAAAATAAAAAATAAAATAAAATATGAATAAAAAGTCTGGAAAAAAGGTTAAAAAATGTCCAAAATATATTTATGATGTGTCAGAAAAAATATGATAAAATGTCCAAAAATAATGTGAATAAAATGTCAGAGATATCAATAATGTGTCCAAACAATATTTATAAAATGACTGAAAATAATGAAGTGTCCGAAAAAAATGAAAAAAAAAATGATGATGGAGGGTGCAAAAAAATGTTAATCAAGTGTCCAAAAAAATCAATAAAATGTCTGAAAAATATTAATAATGTGTCCAAAAAATATTAATAAAATGTCTGAAAATGTTAATACAATGTCCAAATAAAGTGTAATAAAGTGTCAGAAAAAATATGATAAAATGTCCAAAAATGACATTTTAATTAATGAGCTGTCGGAAAAAAATTAAGTGTACAAAAAAATGAAAAAAAAAAAAAGATGATTAGAGTGTGCAAAAAATGTTGAAGTGTCTAAAATATATTAATAAAATATCTGAAAAACATTTAAACAAATGCAGTTTGTATTTTCTGATTAAGCAAATGTTATTTAGCGAGAGTTTAGCTTCACACTGCTGCTGCACACCTGCACCTATAAACTGACCCACCTGTCCAGGCTCCTGGGGGAAGAGGTGGGGAGTCTGGAGCCAGACGAGGCCCTCCGGCGCTGAAGCGCCCCCTCCAGGATCTGCTCCTCCGTGGGGAAGAGTCCCTCCATCAGGTCCATGGTGGTCATCCTGCCGCTCTGGTCCAAGATGTCCACCAGCGTCTTGTCTTTCCCCATGATGTCTCTGGCCAGCTCCTCTCTCTTGGCGTCCTCCTCTGAGTGCCGAGCCTCGGATGAACTCGACTCAGGGACTGACTCCTGGAGCTGATCCTGAGCGGCCTGGCGGGTGTAGGCGCTGAACAGGGACGAGGCCGGGCGCTCCGAGGTGCTCAGGGAGGGGATGTTGGCCGGCGGCTGGAAGGCGCTGCAGGTGTCGCTGCTGCTCTGAAGCAGGTAGGTCCTGCCCTGTCGCTCCAGGCTGCTCTCAGCGTGGACGATCCTCACGGGGACTTTCCTCACCGGACTGCTCACGTCCATCTCAGCTGAGGGCTTCAGATCATTGTCTGACCTGGACAGGAAACAGATTTCACAATTAAAGCCTGAAGTTAATCTTTTATAACTGATATCAGTCTCACTGAGGGGACTGAGGATGCATGGCATCAGCATCAGGTCACAGTGACCTTTGAACACCAAATTCTAATCAGTTCACTCTTGACTCAAGGTGAACGTTTGTGCCGAATTTGAGGAAATTCCTTCAAGGTGCTCCTGAGATATCGCATTCCCGAGAATGAGACGGTAATAAGGTCACAGTGACCTTTGACCACCAAAATCGAATTACTTCATCGTTGAGTACAGGTGGATGTTTGTGCCGAATCTGAAGAAATTGCCTTGACATGTCCTTGACATATCATGTTGTGAGTGGGACACAAATTCACGGTAACCTTGACCTCTGACAACAAAATTGTAACCGGTTTGTGCCAAATTTGAAGAGATTCCCTTGAGATATCACATTCATAAGAATAAGATAGATAAGGTCACACTGACCTTTGACCACCAAAACCTAATCTGTTTTACTTGGCTCAAAGTGGACGTTTGTGCCAAATCTAAAGAAATTCCCCCAAGGCCCTCTAGAGATATTGCACTGATGAGAATGAGACAGACAGGGTAACAATGACCTTGACCTTCAACTGCCAAATTGTATTAATTAAATTCTTGACTCAATGCGGTTGTTTGTGCCAAATGTGAGGAAATTCCCTCAAGGCTGTCTTGAGCTATCGCATCCCTGAGAAATGAAATGGACACGAGGTCACAGTGACTTTTACTTTGACAACCAAATTGTAACCAGTTCATCATTAAGTCCAAGTTGATGTTTGTGCCACACTTAAAGAAATTCCTTCAAAGCCTTCATGACATATCACATTCATAAGAATCAGATAGACAAGGTCACACTGACTTTTATCCACCAAATCCTAATTAGTTTTACTCAGCTCAAAATGGATGTTTGTGCCAAATTTGAAAACATTCTCTCAAAGTATTCTTGAAATATTGCATACCCATTTTATCTCTTTAGATAACTGTATGAAGTTTTGTCATAATTAGTGCATGAATTCTTGAGTTGTGGCCAAAAACATATTTTGTGAGGTCACACTGACCTTGACCTTTGACCACTACCTAATCAGTTTTACTCAGCTCAAAGTGGACATTTGTGCCAAATTCAAAATCATATTCTTGAAATATCGTATGTCCATTTTATCTCATTAGATAACTGTATGAAGTTTTGTCATAATTAATGCATAAATTCTTGAGTTGTAGCCAAAAACATATTTTGTGAGGTCACACTGACCTTGACCTTTGACCTTCAAACACAAAAGGTGTTCACGAGAATGAGACAGACGAGGTCAGAGTGACCTTGACTTTGGTCACCAAAACCTAATCAGTTCATCATTGAGTCCAGGTGGACATTTGTGCCGAATTTGAAGAAATTTCCTCAAGGCCTTTTTGAGACATTGCATTAACAAGAAGGAGTCGAACGTCAGGTCACAGTGACCTTGACCTTCGACTGCCAAAACCTCATCTGTTGGCTTAAAGTGGACGTTTGTGCCAAATTGGAAAACTTCCCTTCAAGGTGTCTCAAGAATGAGACGGATG
Source organism: Epinephelus malabaricus (assembly GCA_037127435.1). Taxonomy (NCBI): domain Eukaryota; kingdom Metazoa; phylum Chordata; class Actinopteri; order Perciformes; family Serranidae; genus Epinephelus; species Epinephelus malabaricus. The sequence continues at coordinate 179,702 of JANUFT010000300.1, forward strand.
TAGGGTCACAGTCACGTTTGACCACCATCTAAGCAGTTCATTGTTGAGTCCAAGTGGAAGTTTGTGCCAAATTTGAAAGAAGCACCTTAAGGTGTGTTTTCACAAGAATGAGACAGACAGACTGAAGATATGATGCCTCTGGTTGAGTCATAAAAAGATGCGTTCACTCAAAGTAAATCAGGTTTGGATAAAAACATTTTGTTGTATCGACTTTACATCTAAACAAACATCCATCCTGAGAATGACTCAAAGACGCTGGAAACATTTTTTAATAAACGTCAGAGCTGCAGTTTCTAATTACAGGACGGGTCATACAGTAGAGCAGCGATGGAAAACAAAGCAGCCGTGTGGCTTCAGCTAAATTACAGCCTCCAGTCTGATTCGCCTCGGGCTGCGGAGGAACTGTACGACAGGCACAATCAGACTGTGATCGTCCTCTGTGTGGACACATGTTACTCTACAGGCTTCTTCATCATCTTCCTCCTCTTCAGTTAACTCCTTTTAGTGCTGTTTGAGTTCAGTCCCATCACACGTGTTATTTACAGAATGAGGATGATTATTGTTTTGTTTACTGCCTGACTCCACTTGTTTACCCTAAGCCTCCCCTGCTGGAACAGAAAGACTTTATGTAACGAGGGTCGCCGAGGAGACCTAAGCTGCTTACCTGAGCGTCGACTCATCCTGCACGATCACCACCGGCGGCTTGTCGGTCAGTCTCAGCGGTGCAAACTGTGGCGAGGGAGACCGCGCTCCATCTGTGGGTAGAGTCAGAGATGGTGTCAAGGAGGGCGGCTGCTCCCTCTCCACCTCGCCGTCTACACCTCCTCTGCTCATATCTGCTGTGGACGTCCCGCCGAGGTGAGGGGAGCTGGCCGGGGCGGGGCCGGCGGAGGAGTTCTGGGCAGCGGCGTGGTGCTGGGTGTCAGAACTGCAGCTGGACAGAGGCTGGTGCGCTGCCTGGGCGCCAGCGAGGAATTCCTGGGAGGAGGATGTGGTTTCTGGGCCTAAATGGGGCCTGGGCGGCGGCGGCAGGAGGCCCTGGGTTTGTGGAGGCTGGGAGCCGGGGTTGGGGCTGACGCTGCGAGGGCCTGAGCAGTGTGTAGTGTGAGAGGGATTGGCAGCGTCTGGTTTGGGCCTGTGGTCAGCGAGGCCTGGGACCAGGCCCTCGTTTCTGGGGACTGACAGGGCCGGCTGTGGGCTGTGGTCGGGCTGGTAGCGCTGCCTGCTCTCTGTTTTTCCTCTGGAGGTCAAAGCAAAGACAAACGACATCAGTACCTGAGGGGAGAGACTCATTTTATCTTCTGTACAAACAATTCCAACAACTAGAAGAAGAAGTTTGTGCTTTTTCCTTCTTTCGACACATCTTTCAAAGACGTTCAGTATACTGACATCTCTGGAAATGTGTTAAAGTAAAGTCTGTTGACACTCGGGCACTCGTGGATGCGCTCCATGCGTGCTGTGTGTTTTTAAGTGGTACTGGTTAGAAACTGGGCATCGACTCAAACTCCATCAAGACAGCATGAATTACCAGTAGTTTCCTGGCTGGTTAAACCACAGCTCTGTGTAGAAAACAAGGCCGTGACTCCAGTAGTGTGGACTCTAGGTGTAAGCACATGGGTGGATCATAAGACAATGGGCCCCTGGGCACAGGCATGCAAAAGGCCCCACCACCTCTCCTACACAGGAGCAAGACACGCAGACTGTGTGCTGGTTTTGTGTCCCTTTGTTCTCATTTGTTTCTCTTTGTGGTCATTTTCAGTCTCGTCCTGGTCAGCGGGGGCCCCCCGACACTTTAGGCCCCTGGTAGGCCTGTTCAGTAATCCATGCATGTGTAAACGTAGCATCAGTGAGCTGTTTTAAAACAATGTGTGGTCGAAGCCTCGGAGGCTTTAGAGGGGTGTTACCTGCTCACAGTGAGTGTGTGTTACAGTTCAGGAAACCTGAGCCACGAGTGTGAAAACCAAACACAGAGGTCAGGTAACACCTGAGCAGAGACAGAGACGGGGCGGGTCTGACTTTATCTAAAAATATGTTTTTATTACACCAATATTTGCCTTATTATCACGTATACTATATAGTGTCGGGTTTGCTGACACTCATGGTCGAACGTCATATTTCCTGACAGGTGTTTATGTCACACAAAGGAGCAAACCCTGTGGATTCATTTCACCGTTTAGCCAAGGAAGTGATCAAGTACGCAACAGATAAGTGTTCATTACCAAAAGCAGCTCAAGCATCAAATGATACAGTCTCCACCCGCCGTAAATCACCTGTAAGTGCGCAGCCACTTTTGTAAATGTGGGTGTAGTTGACGACAGGAGTCCAGAGTCGCCTCAACGTGAGCTGCGACAGCTGGAGATAAAGTTGGGAGGAGAGCTAGTGTGACGGAAAATGATATTTCTCTTTCAGCTCGGGAAACTGAGACGTGTTCTGTCTCCGTCCTGAAATCTCACCACTCACATACATTTCACATTTATATGAGACTTTGTGTGCTTTTCTTCTTGGTGGATGTTCCAGAGACGGACAGGAAGTGCAGTGATCAGCACTCATCCTGCTGCTATTGAGCTTGTTGGATATATATATATATATATAATCTCACCTGTAAGTGCTCTGCTGGCTGTGAGGGTCTCTCCATGCTGAAGGAATGTTCTGCAAAAGAAAGGTAAAGGGCTTCTTAGCCTCATACTGCAAATCCAGTTACGAGCTCCTAGACTAAAACATCCATCATTACTAAGCATCTCATGTCAGTAGAACAGACTCACTTGGTCATCTGCCTCTTTAACTCTTTGAACTCTGCAACAGAAATGATCCACCAGTGCCTACATCTGTATTTTTGCTTATTGTGATGTCACTTCCCGAAGTATCTTGAAAAGTTTCACATCCCTAAAATCTGTACAACCTGAGCTAAAAGGTTATGTCGTCAATAAACCATAACAAGTGATAAATGTATTGAAATTGCGTCATTAAAAAAAAAAAAAAAAAAAATCGGACATGTGTTTTCCCCTTGGGTTTTGGCAACAAAAGCATGTGTTGGTCCGCCCCCCCAACTCGGACTTTTGTCGCCTTAACTTTCATCCTTGTCCGGCTGCATTTCCCCCTGACACCGCCAGGTGCTGTTAAACTATAACGGCAACCGGCTGCGTATCATGCTGACGTTAAAGAACGCCTTTTTTCATTGCTTTCTGACGCCCTAAGTCACTGCCCAAGCGCCAGATTTCAACAACTTCGGAGTGGGATCGTAGTCAAAAACACCATGTATGCACGATGATGTTTGTAAGGGAAGATAACGTAAGGAAACTTTCTGCTGCAAGAAGAATGAATGCTCTAGCTATTATGGTCTTTATTCTAGAGCTATTTAAACAGGATCATGCAAACAATCTCTTAAAGGGTTAAAAATAGACTTGTCTACATCAGGGTTAATCACCTGTGTATAGAAGTCCGCAGAGGGGGAAGATCGGGACCTCTCATGGATGCACACAGCCTTCTCCTCGGCATCTGCGTCCAAGATGTTCTCTGCTGAATGATACCTCCCTTGCGTCTTGGCCTCTGATGATTTCTTCTGTTTGTTCCACGTGGCCTGGTACTCAGCGAAGGTCCCAAGCCTCTGCTGCTCTAGTAGGACCTGCTTATGTCCGGGACTGAGGTGTTTGGGGTCTGCAGAGGGGTGAACTCCCTCTGGCTCTCCAGAGGGAGTTCTCTCTTTGGGTTTCTCACCAAGGTCTGCGTTCAAGTTTGTTCCCTGACTGGACTTCAGCACAGGCCTGGAAAATGCCGGTTTGGCCTCAAAGAACTTTCTGCGCTCTCCGAAAGACCCGGTCTGAGGTTCTCCCTCCACTCCCACTTTGTCTATCTTGTCAGGCTCTGAGAAGGAGTGCATCCTCTTGGCCAGGGGGAAGCGCTTACGTCCTCTGATGCGTCCATTGGAGGTTTTAACTACCGGCACCTCTGGTCCGAGAGGCTCAAGGTCTCGTCTTTGGAAGGAGGTGGCCTGAAGGACCCTTGCCTGCGCCTCTTTGAGGTGGTCCTTGTAGGTGCTGGAGAAAGAGACACCAGAGGAAGTTTTTGTAGATCTCCACTCCTCGGCCTCCTCGTCCTCGGCTTCGCATGTCAGGGTTGCAGCGCTGCGGCTCTTTTGCAGCTGGGCTCGCTTCTGCTGGATCTCATTGCGGAGGGTGGTGGCGTAACGGTCACTGCGGCGGTTGGATTTTCCCCCACTGGCGGCCATGGTGTCACTGGCATCCTGGGTGGTCATAGCTGCTGGTTGCCTCACAGCCAGACTCCTACTCTCCTGGGCCAGGGAGTGGAGAAGTGGGGTTTTCAGACGGGATATTCGGTGATCATCTTGTGGCACCCATGGGTCTTGGTGCCTTATGGCCTTATGATCATTACTCTGATGTGTTGGGAAGTGACTTTTTAGGTCATTAGCGTGTCCTTCACCTCTCTTTGCAGCATCTTCCAGGCCTTGAACACAAACTTCAGAGGTCTGGTGGTCATAATGTAGACCATTCCCCAGCTGGGAATGGCCACTGCGCTCCTTATCTTCACTATAAGGCAGCTGGGACTGAGGTAGAGAGTATTTTGCCTTCACGTTTGTCTTAAGGGAACTTGGGAAGCCTGGTTCATTGCTGTTTACCCAGTGAGGTTTCTCTGTGCCCCCCCTCAGACCCTCTGCTTTGCCCTGCCTGGCCTGGAGGTCAGCAGTCTGAACCGTATGCTTCCCTGCCAAAGCGTAGTATCTGTTGTGCCCTCCATTCTCCAGATTCGCAGCAGAGCTTGCAACAGATGCTGTAGAGTGCCGGACCTGTTTGCGGCCGAAGCCGTTTGTGGGCAGATCCTGGAGGCTGCGGTAGTAGCTTCCTACACTCTGAATCTTGGTTGGAGGAGCTGTCCTGGTCTGCAGGTAGAGGGGGCTTTCGTCACTGTACTGCCTCTGGTGGGCAGGTAGTTTGGTGTAATGAGGCTGTCTGACATCATTGCTGGACAAGGAGAAGAGTTTGTTGGGGTGCAGCTGGTTGTGGTTGTGGTCAGCTGCCATGTTGGGATGGAGGAAGTCTTTGGTGGGCAGGGGGTTGAAGCTACGTCTGGCCTCTGAGGTTTTCTCCTGATGAGATCTGAGGCCATTCTGGTTATTTTCTGTAAGCTTTTCAACTGACCTGCCATGGCTCTTTGCTGGAACACCAGGCCCTTCAGAGTAAGGGAACACCTTTGTGGCAGCAAAGCTGTCACTGCGCAGGGGAGGGGGTGGGGGAGGAGGAGACTGGGACTTCTTCTTCTCTGGTACCTGCCACACTGGGCTGATACTGGGCCTCCCTGCAACGGAGATCCGAGAGGCAGGTTGCTCATCCCAGCTCCCGTTCCCCAGCGTCGGCTGCAAGTACCTGGGCCTCTCTGCCTGCTGAGGCCCTTCACTCTGGGGGCCCTTGAAGAAAATGTTTTCAGCGCTGGTTCCCTTCCTATCAGATGTGCTGAGGTCATGACCAGGAGGGCTGGTGCTGGTGAAACAGCTGAACCCAGAGTCTCTTTTGCCTCCTGGTCCACAGTGTGGCTCGGCACTGCTGTTGTATTTGGTCGGGGAGAGATGACCTGGTGGGAAGGGATGCGAGGGACGCTCCAGTCTCTCCATGTTGTTCGCTGAGGTGAACTGGCTGGTTAGCTGATGCTGGGTGCTCTGGTCCTCTTGATTTGATGAGTCTTTGGGCCTGGTGTGTAACATCAGAAAAAAAAGTTGACTTTGATAGATTGAATTAAGTCACAAAGCTACGTTTATTACTTTACACTTGAGACCACCAAATTCAAATCAGTTCATGCCTGAGTCCAAGCTGATGTTTGTGCCAAATGTGAAGAAATTCCCTCAAGGTGATCCTGAAATGCCACATTTGCAATAAAGGGATGGACGAGGTCACATTGACCTTGACCTTGGACCACCAAATTCTGATCAGTTCATCCTTGACTCAAAGTGGACGTTTGTGCCAAATTTGAGGAAAGTCCTTCAATGAGTTTTTGAGATATTGTGCACACAAGAATGAGACTGATGCAAGGTTATGGGAACAATTACCTTTGACCACCAAAATCTAATCAGTTCATCCTTGAGTCCAGGTGGACTTAAGGATGAACTCTTTCCCTCAAGGTGATTTTGAGAAATTGTAGTAACAATAATAGGAAAAGCGGATGGACAACCCAAAAACATAATGCCGCCAGCCATGGCTGTTGCTAACGTGTAGGCATGTCAATATTTTCTGCCCCAGGAGAAGCACAAAGAGAACCTAGAAAGCTCACCTCGCTTCATGCTTTGGCTGCCAGACTGGTGCTGGGGCGGCCTCTCGCCTGGCGCGCTCGGACTCCTCTTCTGTCAGCTTGGAGGAGTGCCAGGAATGTGGCCGTGAGCCTGGATCATTCTTTCTGCAAAGCAGAGAGGCAAACAAGCACTTTACACAGGGGAGTATTTCATATTTCAGAGTGCAATGGTTAAACATTTTTTCAGGCATTTGGCACCCTCATCATTTTCCTCCAGGAGCCCACTGTGCACTCTATCACTCAGGGATGAGGTGTTCCCTCTTTGATGGCATATGTCTGTCAACGCTTGTCATGTCTGTTTACATCACACCACGGACGACTATGTCATGGTCTGGAAGGGTTGTCCCATTTCATAGAGGAAGATTTAAACCACTACCCCTTGTGACTCTGTTCCAAGGAGAAAGGTTGCACTCGAAAATGAGGGGTAGGGGTAAAAAAAAATAGAAATGGGATTGAGCCTAAATGTTCCAACAAACAAAAGCCCCGTTTCCACCAAAACCTTTCAGTCCAGTCCCTCTGGAACCAGCAGTAAGCCTTCAGACATGGTACCTAGACCCTCGGTGTGTTCAGACAGTCCTCTTAAATGTGGGCGGGGTTGTTGTCACTCACTGCTCCGTCCAGCACTCGCTGTATTTCCTCATCAGCGGTGACACAGATGGAAGTCTGCACCTGGTTTATCGTCCACAGAACGAGGCTGCACGCCCACATTTTCACAACAAAACAGAACAGGCTGCAGTGAGAGTCTGGCGTATGGAGAGAGACTGTCCGAAGGGTTACGTTTGGTTCCAGAGGTACTATACCGAAAGTGTTTGGTGGAAACGGGGCTTTGTTAGAACTCTAGAAAGCTAAACTGATAACATTACTATACTACGCTATACTTAAACCAAATGAGCACATACCCTTTGAAGCGGTTTTTCCTGGAGAGCATGTTGGAAAAGAAAAGAATTATTCACACAACATATTCAACAGATTAAACCAGAGATAGTCTATGTCTAGTCATGACATGTACATACGACAGACCAACTGATAGCTATGAGGAGGCCGAACGTCACTGGGCTGGGTACAACTTAAGGACTAGCACCACACAAAATACAAAGGAAGGAGGAGAGAACACAACGTACACACACGACGACCAAACTACCATCAAACACAATGGCTGGCCGATGGTACCTCATAGAGCTTCGCAAAATCTTGGTGAGAAAGCTCCTCGCCACGTGAACCTCGGTTTCTGACGGCATTGTGCGTGGTGACACAACATCAACCATCTTAGCTCTGATAGGCAGCGAGTGAAGGAAGCAGGAAAGGAGACAAAGAATATTATCAAATACAGTCTTTATTCTTTCTGAAGCAGAAAGAGGTGAGACGAGCCACCGCTCTACGCTGCGTCACAGTTGGACTAATGATGTCTGAGATTTCATGTAATTACAGCTGCCTGTGCCCAAGGAAACATCACACGACCCTCTCTTATTGTGGAGGGCTTGGACAACAGGAGCAGGGGACAGACCTGTCACAGCCATATGGCCCAGACGGAGATTAGCTGCTTAGCTTTTAGAAAACTTAGACGGATGTGATTCACAGGTTGCCCCCTGACCACCATGGCCGCTAACAAGGACAGAATATGCTCTGACATTTGTGGAGGTTGTTTCCCAAGTTCAAACGTCAGAGCGATGTGAAATATCTCATCCCGATGAGACTTCAGCAGCGATGACTGAAACCTTAACCCTGCCAGGTCACGATGGAGACGCTGCATTCTTTCAGCGAAGGAATGCAGGGAGGGATACCTTCGCTTCAAGTGGGACATCTGTGTCAGCCATCTCATCCCAGGAGTCTGAGAGTCTCCCTGCAGTGGAATAAAGAGAGTGTGGCGCCTTCTTTCGAACAATACTTCATCTCTGATTTCTTTACTGACGCTGGATTGTTGCGTATAATCCCACCAGGGACACAAGAGGTGACTCATCCTGTCAACGTGTTGTTTTACTCTTAGTTTCGATAATTACAAGAAGCAATGGGAAAGAAAGGAAAGAAGGGAAAGGTCAAAGTCTTCCAATACAACCACTGTTTGCTGAGGAATTTTCTCTGGAGATTAATAATCCATTTAAATCTGACTAAATATTTATTCAGGACTGGAATTAATTGGATGTGTAACCTCTCAGCACACGGTTTAGTAAACGCAAGATGACTGCAAACACCTGAGCAAGAGGTGACACATGCAAACTAAGACCACTAAATGGCTTCACAAGGTGTCCAGAAGGAAGAGGAAACAATAGGAGCAAAGTAAACGAGAATTAGCGCCTTGTGGTTGTATGAATCCGCCCAGTTTCAAGATTAGAGTCACCAATTCAGTATCTGACCAAATGTCTCCCCTTCTGTTCCTGAGATATGACGTTAAAACATGATGATGTCACAGTCACGCTGACCTTTGACCTTTTGACCTTCATTATTTTATCCTGTCAGACATTTGTGTCAAGTTTGGTCAGAATTAGTGAATGAATTCTTGAGTTATGGCCAACATGTTTGTGAGGTCACACTGACCTTTGACCACCAAATTCTAATCAGTTCATTCTTGACTCAAAGTGGACGTTTGTGCCAAATTTAAAGACATTCAAAAACAGTACAAAAGACACGCACACCCTAACGTCCAATGGAAAAGGTGCTGAGCAAAGAAACGTTTGTCGAAGTAGAAACAAATCAGGCTGTGTGGACTTATTTCTACTTTTTAAACTTTAAAAAAATTCCCAAAAGCTGTTCTTGAAATATCGTGTTCACGAGAATGAGACAGATGCAAGGTCACAGTGACCTTGACCTTTGACCAGCAGAATCTTATCAGCTCATTGTTAAGTCCAAGTGGACATTTGTGCCAAATCTGAATGCGGAAATGCGACAGTTGGGGACACAGTGACCTTTGACCCCTATTCAGTTAATGCTTTAGTCAAAGTGGACGTTGGTGACAAATTTGTGGAAACTCCCTTAAGGCCTTCTTAAGATATCACATTCATGAGAGTGAGACGAACACAAGGTTGCAGAAACCTTTAACCGAATACTACCAAATTTTAATCAATTCATTAAGTCCAAGTGGACGTTTGTGCCAAATTTAAAGACATTCAAAAACAGTACAAAAGACACGCACACCCTAACGTCCAATGGAAAGGGTGCTGAGCAAAGAAACGTTTGTCGAAGTAGAAACAAATAAAGCTGTGTGGACTTCTACTTTTTAAACTTCAAAAAAATTCCCAAAAGCTGTTTACAAGAATAAGACAGATGCAAGGTCACAGTGGCCTTGACCTTTGACCACCAGAATCTTATCAGCTCATTGTTAAGTCCAAGTGGACATTTGTGCCAAATCTGAATATGGAAATGCGACGGTTGGGGTCACAGTGACCTTTGACCCTTTAATTTTAAGCAGTTAATGTGGACGTTGGTGACAAATTTGTGGAAACTCCTTTAAGGCCTTTTTGGATAAAAATAATCACTTAAAAACCAAAGGCTGCTAAAGTCTGAGTCTCTAGTCGAGAGCAGAGGTTTGTTTTTCCATCTCCAGCTGACTGAGCATCAGTTTTCTAAACCAAAGCAGAGAATCTACACGTCTCTTCTTCTTCTTCTCTTTATTCCACACAAACCAAACTGTTCCTCGGACTTCACCCCCCCCCCCCCCCCCCCCCCCCCCCCCCCCCCCCCCCCCCCCCCCCCCCCCCCCCCCCCCCCCCCCCCCCCCCCGCTCCATGTGACGCACAGTGTTGCCTCAAAACCAACTGCTTCACAATGGAAATGCAAATGTCACTGTTTCTAAAGCGCAGAGGGCCTATTGTCAGGGGACACAGCTGCTCTGTCACACATATTCCACCGCTCACTGCCTGGATATACGAGCCCGACCGAGGCCGAGGTCATTCAGGAAGGAAACACACAACGTGAAACTGAAACACAGCTGACCCACTTGGCCACAAGTACGTCTGTCATCAGGAGGATCTGAACGCTTTGTGTTTAAATCTGAACTTCACCAACAGTGATTTTTGCTCCGCACTCCACGAACACACAGGAGAGATTACATCAGCTGTGTCACACAATATTAGCTTGCTTCACCTCAGCTGTGGCTATCGTTTGGTAGCTTGAGGCTGTTTTTCAGCTGCTTTCATGGCTCCAAATGTGGGTGTTTTTTAGGAGCCACTGGCTGCATTTCCAGAGTTTTTTAGGCACTAGACCTGAGCGGTTTTAAGGAAACCCTCGTTTTTCCAGCTGCTTTTTAGGCCCCAAGTGTGGGTGTTTTTTCAGCAGCTTTTTAGAAACTAAACAAGGTGTTTTATAGGGACACATTCCTGTTCTTGCAGCAGCTTTTAAGGCTCCAAACATGTGTGTTTCCTAACAAGCTGTGGGTGTTTTTCCAGCAGATGTTTAGGAACTAAATAAGGTGTTTTATAGGGACACATTCCTGTTTTTCCAGCGGATTTTTGGGCTCCAATCATGGGTGTTTTTAGCAACTCGTGGCTGTTTTTCCAGCTGCTTTTTAGAAACTAAATAAGGTTTTCTATAGGGACACATTCCTGTTTTTGCAACAGCTTTTAAGGCTCCAATCATGGCTGTTTTTAGCAACTCGTGACTGTTTTTCCAGCTGCTTCTATGGCACCAAATATGAATGTTACTTTTTCCAGCGGATTTTTAGAAGCTAAATAAGGTGATTTATAGGGACACACTCCTGTTTTTGCAGCTGCTTTTATGGCACTACACATGGGTTTTCTATAGAGACCCATGGCTGTTTTTTTCACCGGCTTTTAAGGTTCCAAACATGGATCATTTCTAATGATCCGTACCTGTTTTTGCAGCAGCTTTTTAGGCACCAAATGTGGGTGTTTCCTAACGACCTGCGAGTATTTTTCGAGCAGCTTTTAACAAACTAAATAAGGTGTCTTCTATGGCACCAAATGTGAATGTTTCTACAGGGACCCATGGCTGTTTTTGCAGCAGCTTGTCAGGCCCCAAACATGTTTCCGAACAAGCTGTGGGTGTTTTTCCAGCACATGTTTAGAAACTAAATAAGGTGTTTTATAGGGACACATTCCTGTTTTTCCAGCGGATTTTTGGGCTCCAATCATGGGTGGTTTTAGCAACTCATGCCTGTTTTTCCAGCTGCTTTTATGGCACTACAGGTGTTTTTTTTTATAGGGACCCATTGCTGTTTTTGCAGCAGCTTTTATGGCTTCAATCATGGGTGTTTTTAGCAACTAATTTTATGGCACCAAAGGTGGGTGGTTTTTAGGGACCCATGGTTATTTTTCCAGCAGCTTTTTGGGGCACCAAACATGGGTGTTTCGTGACAACATGTGGGTGTTTTTCAAGTGTTTGTTTTTTTTTATAGAAACTAAATAAGGTCAAGGACACATTGCTGTTTTTCCAGTAGATTTTTAGGCTCCAATCATGGGTGTTTTTAGCAACTCATGCCGTGTTTCTCCAGCTGCTTTTATGGCACGAAATGTGGATGTTGTTTTAGGGATCTGTGGCTGTTTTTCTGCAGCCGTTTAGGCCCCAAATGCAGGTTTTTTTTATCAGGCCTCAATTATGGGTGTTTTGTGCCAACCTGTTGCTGTTTTCCCGCCAGTTTTAAGGCACCAATTTTGGGTGTTATTTTAGCAACTTGTGGCTGTTTTTCCAGCAGGTTTTTAGGCCATAAACGTAGGTGCTTTTCAGTGACCCATTGCTGTTTTTTCTGCTGCTTTTTAGCCACAAGAGTGTTTTTTAGGGAGCTGTCACTATTTTCCCATGATCCTTTCCTTACCATAACCAAGTGATGTTTGTGCCTAAACCTAATCAAATATTAACCAGGACATTGTTGCAATGTGAAGTTTGAAAGTATCCGCTACATAACAGTGTGCATCAACATATTTTCAGGTAAAATTAATCTTCAAAGATTCGGATAAAAAATTCCGAGCGATTAAGTGATTCATGAAGCAACAACATCACGCACACTCTTTAATAACAGCTTCTCAAATGTGCGAGATTTGTTGCTTTAACTGTTTGTTTTCATTTTAAACTGATTATCTGAGTTTTGAACTAATGGTCGAACAAAGCAAGACATTTAAAGGTATCACGTTGGGTTAGGGGAACTTGTTCTGGGCATTTTTCAGACTAAATGATTAATTAATTAATAAAAACTGCCACTGTAGTGAGAATATTTCAGCCTGTGAGTATTAATACTTAGACATACACAGTGTAAACCAGCTGCTTGCGTGTCTCTTAATAGAATGAACTGAAATGAGAAAACATGGTGACTTACCAGCTACCTCCAACTGTTTAAAGTTTGTGTGTAAATTCAAAGAGGACGCCTCCACCTCACTCTGCACCAGCCGACTCTTTCCAAAACATGCAGGTCAGAAAGAAAGACGCACTCTGACGCTACAGCTCCCTCTGGTCTCACAGAGACGAGCGCTCTGAGGAATCTGGGAGCTCCATGACAGAAGATGCCGCCTCCTCCTCCTCCTCCTCCTCCCAGTATGAACACAAACACACTCCACCTTGTGCTGCGGAGGAGATTTCCTCAGGGATTATAAAGGGGGATTTGAGTTGAGGGGGAGGAGTCATTGTCCTGCGCGGCGTCCTTGCTGTAATCTAGTGTTTGGGCTCTAAGTTGCTGCCTGCAGAGCCGCCGGGGCTGCTGGGAAAGTAACATGAACGGGACTGGAAAACAACAACAGCTCCCAGTTTGTCACACGGTACACAGATAAAAGATTCGGGTCAAAAGTGCAGCACGACCATTTTCTGCTGCCAGAGACCAGTGTGCCTGGAAACAAGGCTGGACTGTTGGAGACAGCTGTGATGTAGCGAGTCATCACCGTGTTTCCAGCTGATTCTTACTCCCCAGATGTGAGTGTTTTCAGGGACCTGTTGCTGCGGGGATGGTGCCATGAAAAGCGTCCAAAGTCTCGTTAAAGTGTGAATATATCTTGTTACTTCCAGGACAGTGCCACAAAAAGCGGTTGTTTCTACCGAGACATTGCTGCGTTTCCTACAGTGCCACAAAAAGCAACTGGATTTTGCTGAGACATCCCTGTGTTTCCTGCTGGCATAGCCGCATGAAAAGCAGTTGTTTTTTACAGAGACATTGCTGCGTTTCCTGCCGGGACAGAAGCACGAAAAGCAATTATTTTGTACAAACACATTAATGTGGTTCCTGCCCACACAGTTGTTTTCTTAAACAAGATACTGCTGCATTTCCAGCAGGGACTGTGCCCCGAAAACTTTAAGGTTAATGTGCAGAAATGCGCTTGTTTTTCACTGAGTCATCGCGGCGTTTACTGCTGGCAGAGCAGCATGAAACGCTTTTCTTTATCGAGACACTGCTGTGTTTCCAGCAGGTATTTCAAGCCGAAACATTATTTTCTAACCTAAACATAAGTTCACCAGCTAACATTTGGTGCGCTGGGAAGCTTTGGTCACTGAGAGTTGACTCAACAATCTGCCCGTATCAAAGTGTGCTGCCTGCCTGTGTGCTGAGCTTGGTCTCAGGGGGAAAAACAGAGAGAGGATATTAAAGTTTTAACTTCCTTTAAAGTCGGACTTTGCAGCCAAATCTCAATCTCGATGTCTCAGTGTCTGTTTCAGAGCTGTGATGTCACAGTTTGTCTTCTCACACTTGGTTGAGGAGCCACAGTTATCAGCCTGGTATCTGATCCTTCTGTTCTCCGCACATTCCATCACGACTCCACGTTTCACAACCCTGTTTTTCTGCTGAAGATCGACTTCAGCGTCCTTGTCAGGAAACACAGCGCAGACAGGAATGTTTGGCGTGGGCCCACGTCTGTTTTGAGAGATACCAGCCAACGTCAGGCCGACAGGGGAGGAGGAGGGAGGCCGGCACGGAGAGGTGAAACTCCTCCGCCAGGGAGGAGATGCTGCTGACTGTTTAAATATAAATCATGTGTGTCTGAAGAGGAGTCACTGAGTCAAGGTGTGACTTCACTCCTCCGTTAACTGACTTTAAATCACCTTAAATGTTCACTGAGGAACTCTCAACAAACCACCGTCCTGCAGAACACAAGTGATGTCAGCACCAAACTGATACTCAGATGGGAGAAACCCAACCAGCAGCAGCTGAGGGGCCGACGTGACCCCGCCGAGCTCCAAACACGAGCACACAATAGAAAGTGCCGGCGTCATCACAGCTGGGCTTATCGGTGCGTCACCGCTGCACCAAAAAACACCCCGAGAGGAGGAGAGGAAAATGTGTCACACCTAAGGCCTCACAAATTCATACTTAAGACGACTAAGTGACTTTAGAGACCTGGGGCATAAAACACCTTAAGTTAAAAGTCCTTGTTATGGTTTCCTCGAAATAAAGTAAGTCTTAAGTCTTCTTCTTAAGGTTTCCGTAAAGTATTTATGGTATTCTCCTTGTCTTGGTCTTATACTTAAGGAATCCTTAGACCACTGCACAAAACACCTTAAGTTACAAGTCCTTGTTAAGGTTCCCTCAAAATAAAATAAGTCCTCTTCTTAAGGTTTCCTTAAAGTGTTCACTTAAGTATTTATGGTATTCTCCTTGTCTTGGTCTTATACTTAAGGAATCCTTAGACCGTTGCACAAAACACCTTAAGTTAAAAGTCCTTGTTAAGGTTCCCTCGAAATAAAGTCAGTCTCAAGTCCTCTTCTTAAGGTTTCCTTAAAGTGTTCACTTAAGTATTTATGGTATTCTCCTTGTCTTGGTCTTATATTTAAGGAATCCTTAGACCGTTGCACAAAACACCTTAAGTTACAAGTCCTTGTTAAGGTTCCCTCAAAATAAAATAAGTCCACTTCTTAAGGTTTCCTTAAAGTGTTCACTTAGGTATTTATTGTATTCTCCTTGTCTTGGTCTTATACTTAAGGAATCCTTAGACTGTTGCACAAAACATCTTAAGTTACAAGTCCTTGTTAAGGTTCCCTCAAAATAAAATAAGTCTTAAGTCTTCTTCTTAAGGTTTCCGTAAAGTATTTCTGGTACTCTCCTTGTCTTAGTCTTATGCTTAAGGAATCCTTAGAATACTGCACAAAAGACCTTAGCAACCAAAGCAAGGTAAAGGTTAAAAAAAAAAAAACTTAAGGCCCCTCTGACTCTGTCTTAACTGCAACATGACCAAGTTTATGGTGATGAATGAAAAACTAAGACTAAAATCCCTCAGCTAAGGGGAAATTAATCCTTAAGTGTCATAGTTAAGGAGAAAATTGATTTTTGTGGTGATGATGTGATCTAAGGGCAGATTTTAAGAATTTTAAAGGGTTTCTAAGGATTGTGACACAGCAACAATATTCAAAAATTGCTTATTTTCCCATTAAAAGCTGCTTTAACTTTAAGGGGAAAAATCTTGCACATATATCTCATGACTCAAAGTGAGTTTTGATGCCTTTTTGAGTCTAGATGCCAAAAACAATGAAGATTTAAGACATTTAAAATAAATCTCTTCATGCTTTCTCGCCTATGAATCTTTGATCTCGGGCACAAACGTCGGTCATGCATCTTAAAAACTTAACAAAGGGTTAAATAACACTTGTTGCTCGTGGACGCTGACATGAATCACTGCAGGAACCTGTGACAAAGCATCTCCAAAGACTTCACTTTACCTGCTCTAACGTCCGCACATCCACGCTCAGGCTCCAGAAACTCCTCAGGACTTGAACAACAGTGTCTTTGCACATTTACAGCTCGTCCTTTATGAAACATAAAGTGTCTCTGATCCTGTGTGAGTCATCCTGATGAAGGAAAACTGCCGTTATCTCAAACTCTCCTGATCTAATCCCACCGGTCAGGACACCAAATGATTGAATCAGAGGTAAAGAGAGGAAGACAGACAGAGGAAGAGGAGGAGGGAAACAGGAAGTACCTGAGAGTGTAAATCTTCTCTTGTCCCCTCTACAAGTCAAACATGTCCAGAGCGAGACAGCAGCAGCAGCAGCAGCGCCCACTCTGTCTCCAAAGCCCCTGCAAACAATGAGCTCTGCTGATACGGCCTATCCCACTAAGCACTGTGGACTCACCTAGGCAACATGGGCCGTACCACTCCTCCTGCAAACAGGGGAGGGCGCCTGAGCCGAGGCAACTCTAAGGGCGACTCAGCGACCTCTCAGAGCTGCTGTTCAGTCGTCCTCTCTCAGCAGGACCCTGGTGTTCGCTCTGTGGAGCCCTCAGACGAACAGTCCCCCAGCAGCAGCAGCAGCAGGTCGCTGAAACTCACGGTGCGCTCCACCTCTCCCTCCTGGTGACTCGAGCCACTCTGCAAAGCTGAGCCCACGCCTGTGGCTTTGCAGCTAGTAATTGGATTCAGGCTCTAAGACTCTGTTGCCATTTGTCAGTGAGCATGTAATTCTGACAGGACAGGACATCAGTGACACATGTAGTGCGACAACAGGTTGTTCCTGCGCAGAGGCCCGAGATAAACAAACAACAAACTTTGTTGACGATCTGTCCTCCAGGTTAAAGCTCGAGTTGATGAGTTTATATCATTGGACTGGAGAGAATGTGTTGATGGTTCTGTCTTTATTTAACCTCAATGTAAAAATGTCTTGTGAAAGTGTGAATATATCTTGTTAAAGCATGAATATATCTCGTAAAAATGTAAAAAAAAATAAATAAATCTCATAACAACATGAATATATCTCATAAAAATGTAAAAAAAAAAAAAAAAATCTCATAACAACATGAATATATCTCGTAAAAATGTAAAAAAAAAAAATCCCATAACAACATGAATATATCTCGTAAAAATGTAAAAAAAAAAAAAAAAAAAAAAATCTCATAACAACATGAATATATCTCGTAAAAATGTAAAAATGTCTTGTTAAAGCGTAAATATATCTCGTAAAAATGTAAAAAAAAAAAAAAAAAAAAAAAATCTCATAACAACATGAATATATCTCGTAAAAATGTAAAAAAAAAAAAAAAAAAAAAAAAAAAAAAAATCCCATAACAACATGAATATATCTCGTAAAAATGTAAAAAAAAAAATCTCATAACAACATGAATATATCTCGTAAAAATGTAAAAATGTCTTGTTAAAGCGTGAATATATCTCGTAAAAATGTAAAAAAAAAAACAAAAAATCTCATAACAACATGAATATATCTCGTAAAAATGTAAAAAAAAAATCTCATAACAACATGAATATATCTCGTAAAAATGTAAAAATGTCTTGTTAAAGCGTGAATATATCTCGTAAAAATGTAAAAAAAAAAAAAATCTCATAACAACATGAATATATCTCGTAAAAATGTAAAAAAAAAAAAAATCTCATAACAACATGAATATATCGTAAAAATGTAAAATTATCTTGTTACAACATGAATGTATCTCGTAAAAATGTAAAACTGTCTTGTTAAAGCATGAATATATCTCGTATAAATGTAAGATTATCTTGTTACAACATGAATATATCGTAAAAATGTCTCGTTAAAGCGTGAATATATCTCCTATAAATGTAAAATTATCTTGTTACAACATGAATATATCGTAAAAATGTCTCGTTAAAGCGTGAATATATCTCGTATAAATGTAAAAAATATCTCATAGCAACATGAATATATCGTAAAAATGTCTCGTTAAAGCGTGAATATATCTCCTATAAATGTAAAATTATCTTGTTACAACATGAATATATCGTAAAAATGTCTCGTTAAAGCGTGAATATATCTCGTATAAATGTAAAATTATCTTGTTACAACATGAATATATCGTAAAAATGTCTCGTTAAAGCGTGAATATATCTCGTATAAATGTAAAATTATCTTGTTACAACATGAATATATCGTAAAAATGTCTCGTTAAAGCATGAATATATCTCGTATAAATGTAAAAAATATCTCATAACAACATGAATATATATCGCAAAAATGTAAAAATGTCTCGTCTGGTTAAAGCTCGAGTTGATGAGTTTATATCAATGGATTAGAGAGAATGTGTTGATGGTTCTGTCTTTATTTAACCTCTTAAAACTCTTAATTTTCCCCTTAATTTCTGTGAATCATTTAAGGGCCCTGACACTCCAAGCCTAAGGTCGTTGGCCTGGCTAACTAGCGTCAAGACGGTCTTCCTGTTTCCCTGTTTGAGGCGCAGGTCAGGTGCTCATGTTCCTGTCTCTAATCGTGGGGCCCTCTTTGTGCCATGAGGAACGTCTACTTTGGGGTGGCGAAGGACTCTCCAGTCCGCCCGGCGTTGGTCACCACGGGTGCGCTCTGCCTGATAGCTGCAGTGATGTCACTCGTATCTCTCCTGTGGAGCCTGAGCTCGGTGGCGACCAATCAGACCATCAAGTTCCCGACAAAGATCTCCTCACTAAGAGTCTGTTACAGTTGAGTGTAACGGTGAGAACATTTGGTCCCACAGGACACAGACAGATAAACAGTAGGCCCAGGTGTCCACCAGGTGGAGCTACATCCACCAGAGGATCATGATGTGGACACACTGCTACAACATGTTTCAGATGACCAACACTGCCATGCTGCTGCACATGTTGATACTCTAAAGGTTTATATGTACATATTCCTGTCTCCCAGTAGCACCAGTAGAGTGCTGCTGGTTGGAGGTGCTGGTGAGGTTTGGTGTGTCGGTGTGAGACCAGCTGACAGAGGGGACTCCTCGTGTCTCATTTAGGGCTCGTCATCTGCGCTCTGAAACAACAGTGTTGGCTGCAGCGCCACAATACAGCCTTTTGTTTCAGCCTGAGGGGCAAACAAGCAGCGAGGGGCCCCTGTGAGGCCGTCGGCCTGGCCCCGCCTCAGAGGAGACACACACTTGGACTCAAAGATGAGCTGCTCTCTGTTGCTAAATGACAAAAGGTAAAGTGTTCTGTACCTTCGGACCACCAGGGTCAGGGTCTTGTGGGAGCTCTTCACCAGGCAGATGGCCTCCTGACGGGAGCCGCTGAGGGGGACGGTGTTCACGCTCACCATTTCATCACCGGCCTGGAGACACACTGCCGCCGCCACGCTGCCTTCCTCCACCTGAACACACACACACACACACACACACACACATCACAACCAAGTCACCACACACACAAAGTGCCTCCAGCTGCAGGAGATCTAATGGCCACTAGATGGCATCTCCTGCCTCTACGCCAGGGCTTCATTTGTCTTTGATGACTGCTGTTTGTTGGAGGGTTATTTGTGTATGCATGTTATGTATAGACGTTCAGAGTCACAGCAAATCTTCTGCTGTTTTTCTAACTGCTGCTATAAAGAAGTGACAAATTATTTTCTTGCAGCAGCCTCTAAGTACAACAAGTACAACAGTGGTTTATAGTAAATAGATGAATAAAATAAAGAAATAAATAAAACAAAATGAAATACAATAAAATAAAATGAAATAAAGTAAAAAATAAAATAAAATTAAATAAAATGGAATAACTAAAATGACATGAAATATTAAAAATAAAATAAAATGCAATGACATGAAATAAAATGAAATTAGATAAAATAAAATTAAATACAATAAAACAAAATGAAACACAATAAAATTAAATAAAACAAAATAAAATAAAGTAAAAAAAATAAAATGAAATAATATGAAATAAAATGAAATAAAATTAAAAAATAATAATGAAATGAAATAATTAAAATGACATGAAATATTAAAAAATAATATGAAATAAAATGAAATAAAACAAAATGAAATAAAATAAAGTGAAATAATATGAAATAAAATATTTAAAAAAAAAATGAAAATGGAATAATTAAAATGACATGAAATATTAAAAGATATAATGAAATGAAATAAAGTAAAATAAAATGAAATATAATAAAATAAAATAAAATAAAGTAAAATAAAATAGAATAAAATGAAATGAAATGAAATAATATTCTCTGAGATTATAAAGTCATAAATTTGAAAGAAGAAAACTGAACCTTCTTGTGAATGTGTGTGTGCCAAGGAACCAAATCGCTTTACTTTGCAATGTTGGATCAAAAATTCTCGTTAATCTTTAAATTTCATCACAGAAATGATGATTATGTTTTAGCGTAAATTTATGGCTTTCATCTCAGACATTGAATTTTTTTTCTTGTAAATTTGTAAATACATGTGCAGTGAAGAAAAGAACCTTTACACTACAGTATGCTGTTAAAGTACACAGGTACATGACACTATAATCAGATTCAAGTTTACTGCCTCGTGGGCTCTCACAGGCGTCAGGCGAGTATTTGTGCTGGTGTTTTGGTGCATGAACACAGACAGGGAAGAGAAAAGGCCGATAAAACAAACCAAACCACCGAGAGATAAAATGTTCCCATAAAGGAGGAACAGCAACAGTTTCCATCAGCCATCCTTTCAGGTGGGTGCTATTTCATCCTCAGGTGGTGGCTGCAACCTGAGAGCTCTGATTAATATTTAAAGCCTGTAACCTGAGGTAGATGGAGGTGCACTGCTCTATGTGAGAGTCCGCACTGACAGCAGGTGGAGGAGGCTGCAGGTACACACTGAACACACAGGGTCGAACCCTTGAGTTCTCTTGACCTTTAACCTTGCTGCTGCAGCTGACTGACCCAACTGGAGCAATGATATTAGAGTCCAAACTTTTACCCTCAAGTGTAAAACCTCGCACACTGGTGACGTCCAGTTTAAAAGCAGAGCTGCAGGGATGACTTGTTTCTCTGGGCCGTCTAATGATGCATTTAATGCTTAAGTTTCCAACTGGTTCATTTCACTATTTTTCCAACCTGAAAGCAGATGTTCTCTGCTCCCAGCTCCTGTAACGTGAGGCTCTGAAGCTTCTCTTTATGGGACAGTAAATGGTGCTGGCATGAAACCACGTCTCACCTTGGTGATGAGCAGAGGCTCTCTGTGCTCGCTGCCTCCCCTCAGGGAGAAGCCCCAGGGTGCTTTGCCTCGGAGCAGCACCTCCACCAGCTCCTCCTCCTCTCCCTCTCTCCTCTGCTGCTCGCTGCCTCTCCACATGTCCACCTCCCTCCACCACCTCATCCTTCCTGCTGACACTCTCAGGTGCTGTCTGCAGTCCATGGCGTCCATGTTGCCTCCTGGTCAGTGGGCTCCATCAACATCAGCTCACTATGAAACAGTCAATAATATAACAATAATTATAATATAGTTTCTTTTGTTGTACAAAAAAAAACCATCCTGTTATAACATGAAAATATCTCGTAAAAATGTCAGAATGTCTCTTTAAAGCGTGAATATATTCATGTTATAATGAGATATTTTTACATTTTGGTGAGATATATTCATGCTTAAACGAGACATTTTTACAAAATATATTCATGCTATAATAAGTTTTTTTTTTACATTTTACAAGATCTCATAAAAATAACAAAATGTCTTATAAAAGCGTGAATATATCTCGCCAAAATGTAAAAATATCTCATTATAACATGAATATATCTTGTACAAATATCAGAATGTCTGGTTAAAGCGTGAATATATTCATGCTGTAATGAGATATTTTTACATTTTGGCGAGATATATTCATGCTTTAACAAGACATTTTAACATTTTTACAAGATTTAAAAATAAAATAATGTCTTATAAAATCATGAATATATCTCGTTAAACTGCAAAAATATCTCATTACAACATGAATATATCTTACAAACGTAAAAATGTCTCAATAAAGCGTGGATATATCTTGACAAAATGTAAAAATATCTCATTATAACATGAATATATCTCGTAAAAATGTCAGAATGTCTCTTTAAAGCGTGAATATATTCATGTTATAATGACATATTTTTACATTTTGGTGAGATATATTCATGCTTAAACGAGACATTTTTACAAAATATATTCATGCTATAATAAGTTTTTTTTTTTACATTTTACAAGATCTCATAAAAATAAAAAAATGTCTTATAAAAGCGTGAATATATCTCGCCAAAATGTAAAAATATCTCATTATAACAAATATAACAATATATCTTGTACAAATGTCAGAATGTCTCGTTAAAGTGTGAATATATTCATGTTGTAATGAGATATTTTTTACGAGATATATTCATGTTATAATGAGATATTTTTACATTTTGTCAAGATATATCCACGTTTCAACAAGACATTTTTACAAGATTTAAAAATAAAAAAAATGTCTTGTAAAATCATGAATATATCTCGTTAAACTGCAAAAATATCTCATTACAACATGAATATATCTTGTACAAACGTAAAAATGTCTCAATAAAGCGTGGATATATCTTGACAAAATGTAAAAATATCTCATTATAACATGAATATATCTCGTAAAAAACTTTTTTTTAGATAAATTCATGTTATAATGAGATATTTTTACATTATTATTATTATTATTATCATTATTATTATTATTATTTTAACGAAATATATTCATGTTATAATGAGACATTTTTACATTTTGGCGAGATATATTCATGCTTAAACGAGACATTTTTACAAAATATATTCATGCTATGATGAGATATATATATATATATATATATATATATATTTTACATTTTTACAAGATGTCATAAAAATTAAAAATGTCTCATTATAACGTGAATATATCTTGTACAAATGTAAAAATGTCTCATTATAACATGAATATATCTCACAAAAATGTAAAAATATTTTCACAAAA